>MU227265.1:85587-98461 GCA_018584345.1 Thuja plicata | reverse complement strand
AGAGATTAGAGGGTGTGTGTGTGTGTGTGTGTGTGTGTGAGAGAGAGAGAGAGAGAGAGAGAGAGAGAGAGAGAGAGATTTGATTAGTCATGCTCACTAAGGTTTCCTTTTGCAACAAGGTCTAGCAATGAAATTCGCACATGTGACATCCACAGATTAATATATAATGTCAAACACTAGAGGTGAAACAAGTATTCAAATATTGTTACAGATAATGCTAAATACTAGAAGTGAAACAAGATAATGTCAAATACTAGAAGGGAAACAAGTGTTTAAACACTATTGCATCTCTCTCTCTCTCTCTCTCTGAGAATTCTACAAATAGTCTTCCCGAATTCCTTGGTTGTTGCCATGGTTTGCCACGACTTCATGTTGCAATCCTGCTTAGCTCTCCAGCTCTGAGTTAGAGAAATGAAAAACAAAAAATTGGAAAAATATGGCATGACACCTAGGGTAGTAAGAAAGGTTACTTCACAGAGAATCTACATGTAATAATCATATCGTGCATACCAAAAATATTGTGTCAAGTTAGGCTCTAATGCATTGTACACCACTTACATAATTTAGAATCATTGGGAATTTATAGAAAATAGAAGATTGATTTCCACCCAGTCCATGCCTATTGCATCTATTGCTGCCTGATAGATTATTACAGGGGCTTCCACCTATTATGAGATCAAAACCTCCAATTGAGTTAATCATTTCATCAAGTCTTTCTACTGTTAGATCCTTCACATCCCCCACCTTAATTAGTTTACCCTTTTGATATGATTTTTCCCACCAGCTTCTGAGAATAAGCCTATTTTTCCCACGATGCAAAGAAACTCTCTCTCTCTCTCTCTCTCTCTCTCTCTCTCCTTCCTTTTGTGATTTTGTGTCTAATATAGGGTGTATGCCCTATAGTGTGAATGCCCTATACTTACTATAGGGCGTGCACCCTTTAGGGAGTGCGCCCTTTTAATGACATTGAAGTTTACCAAGCCTAAGGCTTAGATTCACCTTGGAGTTCCAACCCAAAGGCTTGGAGGATTCAAATAGGCCTTAGACATGTTTTCCAGCAAACTTACTAAAAAATAACATTTTTTCTTGTGTGCTCCCTGTCAGGTTTGCACGTGGTTCAATAACGATAAAATCAAACGACATGATATTGTAGATCTCTCTGTTAGATATCTAACCATGTAATTTATTTTCAATTCTCATTATGTTAAGCATTTCATCTCTAATTTCTTTTCTAAGTATGTCTGATTTTTGTCAAAAACCAACGTGTATTCATCGAATTTTGAAAAAAATTACATTTTCAGAAACTAGACTCCATTCTACACACTTTTAAAAAAAAAAAGAAGTTTTGATTTTCAATTACTTTTCAATGATTTGTAGGGGGAGCACACAAAAATTTCACGTTTTCAGGATGTGTCCGCTTCGAAAAATGGCAAAAAATCACACTTTCATAAAAAAAGCAGCAGAAAAATCTGGGATAAACTAGATGGTGTTAGCTAATTTCTCACCAAAGTGATTTAATTTTTTTTTTAAAAAGTTACCATTTTAGGGGGAGCACACCAGACGCTATGTTATGTTTTTTCACAAAAAATAGGACCACTTTTTGTGCTCCCCTTTTTTGAGGGCCTTAATCTCCACCATTTCTATAAAAAATTAGTAGTTTAGAAACTAGATTCAGAGTAGAACAACTCTTGTTTTTGTCACATTTTAAAATTTTGAGTGTAATTATACTCAATTTCTCGTTGAAGTTCAATGTTTGCTGATTTCAGAAAAAAGTGGCACCTTATACCCCCTTTTTGGTCCCCCATCTTTGTGCACTTACCCTAACCTTAGATATGAGTGCAGTTTCTACATACCTTTCATCTTCATCTGAATCATCTTTCACAACCACAAATACCATTTCGATTTCATCATCAGGTTCGGTGTCAGTATCTTCATCTTTGCAAGCAGCTAGGTAGCTGGCCTTCTTGCCTTTGTCCTTGTAGTCTCGGGTATCTCTTCTTTCTGATTGTTGGTAACTTCTGTAATCTTTGTTATCACCTTTGTTAGATTTCTTCTCAAAAGGTCAGTCATTACCTCTGTCATCTTTTCTTCTGTTAGGACATCTTGCAGCAAAGTGTCCAATCTCTTTACAAGTAAAGCATACAAGTGGTAACTTGCCTTTGTATTTACCTTTGCCTCTATGCATTCTTCTAGCCATAAGTGCTTCTATTTCATCTAGATCTTCTTCTTCACTTTCACTTTCACTATCTCTTCTAGATGTGTTTCTATGACTTGATTTGCTTATTCTCATAGAAGACTTAAATGCAGACTCTAAGCTTGGTAAGACACTATTATCAAAGTTATTCATCTCAAATGAAATTAGTCTACCAATTAAACTATCAAAAGTAACTATATTGTTTGCTACTACTCTCATTTCTCGAATAGAAAAAACTCTAATAGCATATACAGGCAGTAAGGTTCTTAATATT
Organism: Thuja plicata; assembly: GCA_018584345.1. Lineage (NCBI taxonomy): Eukaryota > Viridiplantae > Streptophyta > Pinopsida > Cupressales > Cupressaceae > Thuja > Thuja plicata. Next base: position 95,993 of record MU227265.1, on the reverse strand, counting down.
TTACTTACCACTGTCTCCTCTTCAAGTGTACCTCCAACTCCTCGTATAGCATTGACTACTTCTTTGATTCTTGTGTTGTACTGTGTGATGTTTTCTCCTTCTTTTATTCTGAGATCATCAAATTTTCCTCTAAGGCTTTCTGCCTTGGCTCTCAGAACATTTGTATCACCTCCATGTACAAGCTTCAATTTGTCCCACATTTTCTTTGCAATTTTGCAATCTTTGACATCTTCAAATTCAACATCAGAGAGTGAGGAAGAAAGCTCTATGACGATGCAGTTGTGCTCATGCTTCTCTCTCAATTGATCTACTGTTAATGATCCTGTGGGCAACACATATTCAGTATCTAAGAATTGAGTAACATCATTACCAATACCTGATAAGTGGAGTCTTATTCTGCTTTTCCATGAAGCAAAGTTGTCTTTGTTCAAGTTGGGCACATCTCGTCTGTTCATCTTGTGATCTTGAATTAGGTCTTGAAACCTTCCTTTCTAAGCACACAAGCTCTGATACCAATTGTTAGTATCAACTGAGAGCGGGGGGGGTGAATAAGTGGCCTCAAAATTTATCCTTAAAACTTAACCACCAATCTTTAAACCTCAGATTATTATGTCCCTACAAGATGTATGCCATGAAATACTTTATAATGATTAACTGTCTGTCGATTTTCCTTGTCTGTCTTTATTCTCCTTGATTATCGATAAGCAGTATAACTATTTATCGAAACTCAATAAATAAGCAGAGTATACCAATCAATCTAGAAATGCATATGTGAAATGTAAAACAGTAAAGTAATAAACCATACACACATAACACATGGATTTTAATGTGGAAACCCTGTTAAGGGAAAAACCATTGGGACCGGTACCCCAAATTTTTACTCTTCTAAAGTCAGCCCTGTTAAAGGTTACAAACATAATGTTAAGTGTGACCTTGTTAGAGGGTTTTATACATAGAGGTTGTCACTTAGTGTCAGGCGTCTATTCCTAACATCCTTGAATCAACCTCCTTCTTAGACTGTCAATAGGTATCGGGCAAATCTAATGCTACTTTCATGAATCAACCTTTTTGGCACTCCTTGAGATGTACCTCAATATATAGAAGACTATTAAGTCCTACTCGGTTAAGAGACTTGATGCTTCAATGGTTAAACTGAAACACTATGACCTGCTCATATTACAACTTTGAATTGCAGATTTTCAGATCTATTTAAGTACATTACCTCTCTGACCAATGCATCAATTCAATCCTTTCACTCCATACTTTCTACTTTGTGATGTTGTGCTCACTATTCGTCAGTGTCTGCAGAATTCCTTAGCTCTCCTTCAGCTTGTTTGATCAGTACTACATGGAGTTGTTCTTCATCAGTTTCTCTTCAGCATCCTCTTTCTATTCACTCTCCTAATCCCTTTTTCCCACTCTGGAAATGAACTAAGCTTGTGTCTTATATAGACATAATATTCATGTTCTTGATTCTTGATACTTGGCGTGATAAACAATCCAGCCAATCAGATTTAAAGCATAACTCCTGATTTGTCTCGTATAAATCTTCTTGCCAACTGTACAAGTCATCTTTAAATCAATCACTTAACTCTAGTCGAATAAAACAAAGTAGACAACCAGTTAATTCTATCTTTTAGCTATGCCAGCTAGTTATTTTGTCATTTTTTGAACTCTATGTTCTGTCGGTCACTATTGCAGTTAGTCGTCAGTGACAACTGACAGTTCCATCGGTGAGACTTCAGTTAGCTTCATGATCTCTGTCCATCGGGCATCATTGGAAATTTACTCGTCAGGCACCTTCTGACTTTGCTTGTCGGGCACTCTGTGGTTTTTCTTCGTCGGGCAACACTATAACTCTGCTCGTTGGGTATGACTGTGACTTTTCATCTTTTCTCTGTCCATCGGTGTGCACTCCGTTGGTGTTGTTTATTACTTAGTGAATACATGACTTTTATGTATTGCTGAAAGCATAACCTTGGTTCCTTTGGTTCTCTGAAGTCTTTGGCATTATGTACATAACCGTACAGATGATATCAAGTTGACATCAGTGATAATACAATCCATTAATTGATTTAATGACTTGCATTATCTTCAACTTAAGATTATCAAACATTCAATCAGTTACATGTCATCAAACTCGCCACGCACGAAAAATTATTCCTGATTTTTTCAGAAAAACATAACATAGTTGTTTATGTGTGCTTCACAAAAGAAATAGTGAGATTAAATATTTTGCAAAACCCTTTGGTAGGATGATAGGTAAGAGTGAGATCTAGAAGTTGTGTATTTATTTTTTATTTTTTGTTGAGTAATTTTTTTAATAATTTTTTGAAGTGACAACATCCTGAAAATATGGTACATATTCATGCGCAAGGCATAACTTGCATCAAAATAATTAAAAATGCAAACTTTGTTTTTTAAAGTGTATAGAATCTAGCGTAGAAAAACAATATGTGATTAGTTTTGAATTTGGTCAAGTAGATCAAAAGTTATTAAAAAAATGGTAGACATGTCTCTGAGAACTATGAAGACACTAGTAAAGAAAATTAAAGTTTGCTACACTAATGTTGTCCAAAAATACAAATGTTTATATGGTTAGAAAGATGAGAAAATGTAGATTATGGTGGTAATTTAGAGATACCCACTTGATCATTTGTAAACCTAATGAGGATGTGTTGATGGGGTTTTACTGACCGGGTCTGCCAACAGTCATAAGTTGTCACCGGGTTTCGGGGAAATCGGCCAACTCCGCCTGTAAAGGTTATCCGGGGAAATAAAATTCTTCGGGCCTTCAAGCACCTGGGTGTCGGGTCACGACGGTGCGGGGCTCGGTTGGGAGAGGTGACTATTTTTGAGGGGGATAGCTGGTTACTTCAACTCATTCTCCCGGAGATTCAATACAGTAAGGGTTTTCCGGAGCAGTCTACACTTAGCAAATAAAATGAAAAAGATCCTACAGGGTTAGAAACGTTTCATCTAACTACAGTCATGTTAAAATATCTGAAACATCAGCAATACTCTGAAAAACTACACTAAATACCGGAGAAATGCACAACCATCAGTTAACATTTTACTAGTAGCGGGAGTAAAGAGGTTAATCTACTATAACATATTCAGAGCAAAGGACATACAGAATATCAAAACATGAAATACCATTAACTTAGAAGCAGAGACGCTAACAACAGCATTGCCATGAATCCTTCCTTCTTCATTAATATTCTTTCCAACAAGCACTGGTGTGTGATACAATGGTTACTCCAGGGGAGCATTTAACTAATAAGAATAGAATAATGGAGCATTGAGCTCTGCAACTTAAACTCAGAAATCGCTTTTGCTATTGATATGGACAACAAAATCATCAATTTTGCCGACCATTGGAAATGGGCCAATTTGCCTATTTATACAACTCTACAACCCTAACCCTATTTCATCGTGTTTGAATAAAATACAATATCTGGGGCCGGTACTACCTGCGCCACCCTACAAAAGACCTAGAGACAGAATAGGTCTGTCATGTCAGAAGAATAAGATAAGAATATACATCGGAAGAATCAGTCTCGAAAAGAGAGCCAGAGAGGAGAAAGAAGAAAGAAAGTCCCCCGGGGACCGAGGCTACATGCTTCATAAATGGGAAATACGGTGCCCTGTCTCCAACATGCCAGGTGTACCTTTAAACGGCGCCTCGAGAAGACCACCCTGTCAGAAACCAACTGCCGAGCCAATGCCTCTTGATGTGGCCAACTACCTTCTGACAACCTTTATTAACCACCTCTGAAAATGATCGGTCGGCCTCAGGGACCGGGACGCGGATCATTTTGAAGAATACAAAATTTTGGATCCGAGACTCCGGGATCCAGGAACTTACGTCCCCAAAAAGAATAAAAAATATTTGATGCTCAAGTTTCCCCAGCTCCCGGAGAAACTCAAGGCTGCTTATTATCGCCAAAGGCCTAAAGGAGGCAAAAAATGCCGTCTTCATCAATCTTCTTTAGACTGGCCCTCCTGTATCTAGCCATTTCGACTCGTTCCCCCAGGTCCGGAACATTACTTCTGAACTCATCTTCCATCCTTGCGGCGTCATGCCCCTTCAGCACCATTTCGGTCAATCTTATCATCCGATCCCCATCGATTCCCTCTGGGGATTGATACCGGGAGTTCATCATCTCATCAAAATTTCCTAAAACTGTCTCCTCAGGAGTATAAGTATTTGTACTAAGGGGATCAACCCCGGAAGCCTTTACTACAAAAGACTTGTATAAATTGGAAGAAGTCTTCACTATATTCACCTTTTCTTGTAGGGACTCTACCAATTGCTTGGTTACCTCCAATGTGAGGTCCAGTCTGGAGTGCCGAGTCCTTACAAAATCAAATGATTCGTCACCCAGAATTCCAGATTCAGAAATTATATCTTCTCCCAGGGTGAGGAGCTCTTCGAGCTCTACCTTCCACGCCTGGTAATTCTCGGTATCACTCTCCCATTGCTCAATCAGCGCTTCTACCTGGAGAATAACTTTCTGGGCCGTATATAGGTCTGGGAGAGTGGATACTAGGAAACGCCGGGTGTTTCCTATCTGCGCAGCGACCCATTCATCAACTGCTTGGGCCTTCTTTTTCATTACCCGCAGGGAGTCTATGTCGCTCTGCGGTAATTCCTCTGATGTTGAGGCCTGTGGAGGGGCGGCGCTGATGGGTCTGGCCAGCTCAGTTAGCAACCCAATAAGGTTTTCATTCTTCTCTTTCTCTGCCTTGAGCCTCTTTCTCATATCGGGCCTCCACTGCCCTTGCTGCTTCCTTCAGCAGGTCTACTTCACCCTACTTTCCTCTTTTACCCAAGTGTACCTCTGTGATGTTGTAATCTGCGGGGTCTGTAGTTGCTTCATTGGCATCTGGGGGAGGGGTCGCCACCACTGCAATTGCCTCTCCGCCCGGCCCAGTTCGGAGGGTATGAACTGTCCGGGCCTTCTTCACTTTTGGCGGGGCCTGAGCTAAGGCCATCATCTCTGCCAGGGAGATAGGGACTGCCGGAGTGGATTGAGCTTTTCTTTTCTTTCTCTCCACCAGCCACGGAGGTGGGAGAGGTGGCCTACCCACCAGAGTCTATTCTTTAACTTCTCTCCCGGTATCCGGTGGTGGTTGCTCCTTTTCAACATGTGCTTCCTTTGCTTCTCTCTCTACCGACACTTCTTCCGCAGCAACATCTTCAATTTCTATATCCTCAGCCTGGTCCCGGATGTCAATAGGTGAGTCTGGACCTTGGTCGGCCACCTCGAGGATTTCTTCTTCGAGTTGCTCTTCTTCTTCATCTGTTGGCAGTAGAGGAGGTATCAGGCCGAGATTTAGAGTTTGGGCCGCTGTGATTACCTGCCCAGAGTTTTCCCCCGGGAGTGGGCCTTGGAACGCGGCGGCTGGGGGTACGGTTTCTCCCGAAGGTCCGTGTCCGGGTTCCCCAGCAGATGCCTTTTGTTCAATTATTTGTTGTTGGTCCACTCCCGGACCTTGGGCTGCCTGAGCCCCAGAGGCAGTCTCCGGTCTTTGTTCTTTTATTTGCTGCTCTTCTTATTCCGCAGCTTCTTCTAGCTCTTCCAATTCTATAGCCCCTTGTTCTTTTTTTGGGACTTCAGCCTCCACTTGTGTGTCGCCTCCTTGCAGATTTCCGAATTAATTGGCTGCAAATAAATCAAACTCTTCTTCTGGAGGGGGATTGGCTGGGATTTCGGCCTGTTCTGTTTCTCTCTCTGGTTCTGGGGAACTGGAAGAGAGGATTTCTACTTCTTTGGGGAGGGATGCCCTTGGCGCTGGTTCTGCCTTTGGCTGCTAAATGTGTTTTCTCTTCCTCCGGGTGACCAAAGGAGGCCCTGCATCGGCAATTGCTGCTGCCTCCGTGGGATCAACCCCAGTCGCCTTCATCATTAGGGCTACCAGCGACGGGGAGGAAGAGGGACGAATTGGTCCAGACATAAGTGGGGGAATGGCCAGCTTTGTCATTAGTTGCTCCCTCATTTGTTGGGAGGCTGCCACAGATTATTGAATCTGTTCTTGTATGGGGGTGTGCTGCGCGGAGGGGGTTAGGGCTATCCCTTTTCCTTTGGCTGCGCCTTGTGTAGAGGTCCCAGCCTGTGAAGATGTTCCGGCCCCCAGAGTTAATCTTAACACCGACGGTGGTGTTACTTTTGGTGCCAGTCGGAGAGCTAAGCGCGCACTCCTGGGGCACACCCTCTTAAAATATGTATGACTTCGCTCGACAATTTCCCGAGTGAAGTCCTCAATTGTGTGATCTTCTTGGGTGCCCCAATTTATTACGGGCAGTGCCATCTTATCAATCCCCTTCTCCCAATACTGGGGATCTGTGGTGGGGGCGGTGTCTGAAAAGCCCGTCGGGAACCTCCGGAGCTTTAACTCCTGCATCATTCCAGCTGTCATTCTATCATAATGCCGGCTTCGCACATCCATGTCATCCTGGTGATCCGCCCAGAAGTCTTCCATGTGCGCGTGGTGGGGCTCTGAAGCCTGGGGCAGTGCTGTTGCAATTCGCCCGTGCGGATCAAAGTTTTTCCGCGCCAGATAAAACTCCTGCAGGTTGTAACACTTCAGCTCGTTGTCTGCCTCCTTCGTGGCGGCCAGACTGCAGGTATAGTTCCCACAAGAGATTGGGAATGAAACATTGGGGACCTTCTTGAGGGCCAAGAAGGCATGCAGCTCCATCATCTGTCTGCAATACTCCAGCAGCACGATCTTGTCCCCACAATGCCTGGGCAACAAGTAGGATTTCCCGGAGAAGCCGGCGACCCTAATGTAGGTATGCTGCTAGAATTGAATGTAGTAGTGCCCATAACTACTAACCAGCTTCATCGCCTCAGTAGATAGGCGGTATCTGGCATCCCGGGTGGGCGTGAGTAGATGATAGTAAATGAACGAGTCATTTACCCGGCAGAAACTGGGGAAGCTGGCCTCCCATTGGATCTGTGGGAAGTGATCCAACGGTGCTTTTTGTCCCAGGCCAAATCTGAGGACGCCATCTGTTAGCAGGCCGTTGGAGTGGGGCCTCTGTTGAGCCAAGGCCCAGAAAACATAAGAAGTCATATAGAACTTCTTCTTCTCGTTCAGCTGCAGGAACTGGGAGTCGACGTGATTGGAGATAATCGTCGCCCAGTCGAAGAACTCTCCCTTAGTGGAGATGCCAAGGAGGAAATAGTACATCCACTTTGCAAATTCTTGGGCGGAGGGTTGCCCAAATACCCAGGCCAATGCTATCATCCCCATCTGGATGCTCTCCTTGAATTCAGAGCGGGGGATATCAATCTTCATTCTTTTTGGGTCCCTCTTCGGGACTTTGAGCCAGTTGGCATTTATGTATACCCAGGCAGCGTCCTCCAGCTGCGTGAATTATTTCAGGGTGTCGGTCCTTGTAACCACCGTGACCCTATCAAACTGGGGAATGCCCAGACCTGCTTGGAAAGTAACTGCGTCAAGGGACACCAGCGGAGTGGGGAATCCTGTGGGCTCTGCGGCGGCGAGCATGACAGCCCAGACAGAAGAGTTGTAGTTGGCTGCCAATGCTAGGATAAGCTCCGGAGATTGCACGGAGCATGGGAAACAAGCTGCCCAGAGAATTCTGGAGTTCCCGATGTTTGTTGCAAGTTGGTCTCTAGCCTGTCGCTGGATATGCATTATCTTTACCAGGGCCTGCATTTTTGCCCAAGTCCTGACGCTGGCGTCGGTCATCAGTTTTACTTTGCACTCAACCTTCGAGCCCACGATCTCATTATCTTGTACGAATTTCATAGTGAGAGGCATCTTTGCCAGGGCTTTCTCCATCTTCGACTTTGTCGCTGCCCTGGTCTCTGTTGTGGAAGGTAATTCTGGACTTCCGAGAGGAGAGGAGGCAGATGCTTCAGACATGGTTGTAAGTTGAAGTCCGGACATGCGAGACAAAGCGACCGTCAGAACATTTGATCAAAATGAAACAATTACTCTGGGGTCTGGAGTTCTTACCACCGCGTCGTTTTCTTTTCCTGAAAAGTTAGTCTTATACATCCGAAAAGAAAAACACCTTGTTAACTTAAGAATTTCATCACATCCCTAGGTCCGGGAAATTTTATCACACTTGACGAGGACATGGGGTGGACGGTGGAAGGAGACCCGAAGCCCGAAGAAATGACCATTTAGCAAAGAAGGAAGTGAGGGCATGTCCACGTGGACGCCACGTGCGTGGGTATTAAATAGATGTGATGGCACTGACGACGGAGACGACTGGCCAAACGCGCGAAAAGGGAAAGCCACTTGGCTGGAAGTAATTGCGCGCATGGGAAATAAATGAGGCTCTGACAGCCTTGATGGAGGAGAGAGAAAACTGCCTGTTTGAAACTGGCCACGAGCTGAGTTTCAAACAGGTGGTTTTCTGCCTCGAAGCAAGCTTGAAGGTGAAAACCAGAAGCAGAGGTGACTCGACCAGCTTGTCAAGCCACATGGAAGGATACACACAGAGCTGAAGGATATATACATGGAAAGGAAGGGATATACAAGGGATATTTACAGGAATGCACATATATACATAATCATACACACGGGGTGACTCCCGCGGGAAAACCAGACAAAGAAGAAACGAATATATACAATTATTTACATTATGTACATGCTATTTACAGATTATTTACTTCTACACAGAAGGCAGACAACCTACTGGCAGAGCCAACCCACTAATGGGTGGAAAAACCAGAGGACAAAAGAAACGCATGATAGAGAAACAAAGCCGAAACAAAAATGAAAACAAGCAACCCACAGAAAACCAGGAAAACAAAAGCAAAACAGAGAGGGGAGCAAAGGAACCAACCTGAAAACGCAGAAGGCGGGGGAAGGGAAAGATTACCAGGAAAATTCTGTAACAGCTCGAATCACCAAGCTATCAAGATCACCACCACGAAACACTAGCGTACGTCTGAGAACAGTAGAAGGTGTTAAGCTTTGATATCACAAATCTCTCTGTAACCGCTCTGCTAATCGCTTTGAAATCGCTCTATTTCTCTCTAAGTGCTCGAAGGTTTTAATCGCGGTGAATGTGAAAATAACAGGTAAGTTCTATTTATACCCTTGGTAAAAAGCAATCCTCCTCCTTCCGGAGATTTTAGGTTAAGCGCAAGCTCCGGACTCCGGGCCCGGGGATTTCTTACGATGATATCCCTAAGAATTAAGAACATCATAGCAAAGAATCCCGGAGTCTGGAGTCCGGCTTCCCAACAAAAGACAACCTCCGGGACCGGAGTCCCGGAGGAGAAAACCAAACCAAGAAACAACACACACCCGGGAAGAAAACCCCGGAGAAAGAAAACAAAAGAAAAAGAAAGGAAAAGAAAGACAAGGCAAAGCCACAACAAAAAGTAAAACAAAAGCAAAAAGGGGGACCCAACATTTTGCACACAAAATGTAGGGACGGGGATGCAGGGCATAACAGGATGAGGTCAAGAAATTGTCTTGGAAGATGAAAAAATGTGTAAAGAGACAAAAATGGAGGAAAATGGGTTTGAAAGTCTTCGGGTCATTTTCCAACCCTCTTACCAAGCCCAAATGCATACGGATTCCTACGTACCAAATAACCCACATGGTTTTTGAAAAACAAAAAGTACAATTTCAAATTCTACATAATATGTGTGGGTTATGTAGAACTAAAAGCATCATCTTGAGTTTCACATAACCTGTACGGGTTATGAAGACATAAAAATGTATGCTTGTAAATTTAGCCTACACTACACATATGTATAGACTTACATATATAATATGTGTCTATGTATGTTTATATTCATATCTAAATTTCTATATACATGGGTAAAAGCACAATCGAGTGACGCCTTTTAGGCTAACTCGACTGACTCAGCCGAGTGGGACTAGGCTCGGTCAGACTTGGCTGAGTCTGGGCCGAGTGGGACTCAGTCCAATCCGTGGGATATTTTTAATACAAAAATAACCTCAAAGCCCCTCATTTTCACATTGAGTGGATAAGGGGACTCGACCCAGTCAGACTCGGCCCAATCAGACTCGGCCCAGTCTACCTAGGTGGCATGCCATGTTAGTAGCCAAACCCCCCAAAACATTAAAAAACCAGAAGTTTACACTTATGTTGTTCCATTCTCTACTCAAAATATAAAATGTCAAAAAAGTAAAAGTACCATTTTCTAGATCTTGGAACTACGATTCTGGACATATAAGTTTTATATTATTTCAATTACAAAACGTTGAACAAATATGGTAAAAACTACATATAGGTATATTAAGTTCTGAGAATTCGTTGATTTGGAAAATATAAAAAAATGCTAAATCAATTCAAAAAAAATTTAAAATCATGTACAACACTAGAGAAGAGAGTCCTCTTCAAAAATATGTAATTTATTTGGATTTTGGTATAGTTTTGA
>MU227265.1:3723-16064 GCA_018584345.1 Thuja plicata | reverse complement strand
AATGGACACCAAAAGCTATTCTGACGCAAAAGGCATGTCTATGTATATATATATGTCATACCATGTCATCTATCTATTGCATGATTTAAATTTTTAAACGGAGGACTTGACGGTGGATAATTTGACGAAGGTTTGGTCTGTGTTGTACGGAGTTAAAAAAATTTCTACATTTTAAAGAAATTCAAATGCACTGAAGGGATTTGATGGAGCGGGCATGGATGCCATACAACAAAAAAACAGAGTTGCAGGGAACACCATTCCAGTCTGAAGCTCGTTGAAAGTAGAAAATGTATCTTGACGAGCTCCCGAGCATACAGATTTATGCCCTAGTAAAGATGTAAGGTTTCTTTTCTATTGGTCGCTTCTATGTCTATTTCCAGGTGTATTCTTCATGGGGCAGCGATAATGGATTTTTCCAAACATTTTTTATGGCTAGGAAACACATCAAATGCTAGTTTAGTTTCAGAATTAACAGTAAATGCAATTCACAGGTGTAGAACCAATTTCCAAAAATCTTTGCCACCATCTTCTGTACCCGTGCCGTAATAGAAACCCAAAACAAGGGCATGACTATCCATTGAAGATCTGGAGCAGAACACGCCTAGTGTTTTTCAAGATGTCTCATACAAATGTAGTTTGATCATCTGCAATGATTCACAGCGAGTTTCCTCCTTGCTGAGCTGCCTGAGCTCTCAGCTCTGCGAGACTCCTAGCTCACCACACTGCGGCTCAATACAGTCTCTACACTCAGCATCGTCTACACTCGGCATTGGCCCCAAATCTTCTCTGCATTATTTGATTCTTCAACCCAAGCTCCCTATGATGCACTCGGAAGTCACTGTCATTGCGCTTATCATCATCGCCATAACAAATACTATAGCATATGCCAACATGTTTGTGTCTCCCATTTACTGAGACAGAGCACCCAAATCACCTGAAAAGATAGAGCCCATAAATAAGTCTTTTACATTTCTCCTTCTGCTTATTTTCATCATGTTGTCAAAATTTACATGACACAATCTTTTGTGCCACAATCATATGTCTTCATTTCTAGTCATTAAGCAAGTGGTGTTAGTATTATTCAGATAAAATAAGTTACCTTTAGTCTGTTCACCGGTACCAATCAATCTTCCTGATTCATTGAAGATCTTTGTCTTCTTATTCTCAAATGTTACTCTGTGACCTGAATTATTCAACTGAGAAACACTTAACAAATTGTAATTCAATCTTTTTACCCAATAAGCATTTTCACATTTAATCAGGTTATTCAGCATTATAGCTCCTTTACCTTCAACTAGACAAGGTGTATCATTACCCATTCTTACTATACCACCATTATAATACTCAAAAGTGTTAAAATTTTATTTGTCACCGGTCATGTGGTGAGTGCAGCCACTATCTATAATCCAAATGTCATTCTTGCTAACTTTAGACATGAGTGCAGTTTCTACATACCTTTCATCTTCATCTGAATCATCTTTCATAGCCACAAATACCATCTCGATGTCATCATCAGGTTTGGTGTCAGTATCTTCATCTTTGCAAGTAGCTAGGTAGCTGGCCTTATTGCCTTTTTCCTTGTAGTCTCAGGTATCTCTTCTTTCTGATTGTCAGTAACTTCTGTAATCTTTGTTATCACCTCTGTCAGATTTCTTTTCAAAAGGTCGGTCATTACCTCTGTCATCTTTTTTTCTGTTAGGACATCTTGCAGCAAAGTGTCCAATCTCTTTACAATTAAAGCATACAAGTGGTAACTTGCCTTTGTATTTACCTTTGTCTCTCTACATTTTTCTAGCCATAAGTGCTTCTATTTCATCTAGATCTTCTTCTTCACTTTCACTTTCACTATCTCTTCTAGATGTGTTTCTATGACTTGAGATTTGTTTATTCTCATAGAAGACTTAAATACAGACTCTAAGTTTGGTAAGACACTATTATCAAAGTTATTCATCTCAAATGAAATTAGTCTACCAATTAAACTATCAAGAGTAACTGTATTGTTTGCTATTACTCTCATTTATTGAATAGCAGAAAATCTAATAGCATATACATGCAGTAAGATTCTTAAAATTTTACTTACCACTGTCTCCTCTTCAAATGTACTTCCAACTCCTCGTATAGCATTGACTACTTCTTTGATTCTTGTGTTGTACTGTGTGATGTTTTCTTCTTCTTTTATTCTGAGATCATCAAATTTTCCTCTAAGGCTTTTTGCCTTGGCTCTCAGAACATTTGTATCACCTCCATGTGTTAGAATGAATTTAGAATAACTGAGAAGGGAGGGGTGAATCAATTATCCTCAGGTCTAGATGTAGCAAATAAAAACTTTATGTACTTTAGATCTACTTGGCAGCAATAGCATAAATCAACAACTTAATCATGCAGTTTACTGTCAATTGAAATTATCTTGTAGAAACATAACAGTAAAGCAAACCATGAGCATTCACACAAGTTGACACAAGTATTTAACGTGGAAACCCAATATGGGAAAAACTACCAGTAACATGCTACCAAGTTTTCACTCTTCTGAAGTGATGCCCTGTGAGGAGCCAACCCTGTTAAAGGTTACAATAACACACTGCTAGATGTGACCTGGTTAAAGGATTTAATCACCCTGTCAGTAGTGGCCTTGTTAGAGGACTTAGAACATTCCACCTAAATGTCACCTTATTAGAGGATTTATACAAATGAATGTTAATTCAACCTTGTTAAAGGATTTAACTGATACAATGGTAAGAAAGTAATCAATAGTTTGTGATCTGGTACATACAACTTACTTTGCAAATTCAGATCCAATTACAGCTTTGATGTTAACTTACTAGATAGCCTGCATTGTCATTTCAACCTTCTGATCTGCTTGAAAATCCGTCAAGCAATCACACATGCAAATTTCTGCTTCTGCCTTTTGCCTTCTCTGCTAGATCATGCCAAACAGTAAATCAACTATGCAAACCTCATGCATACATACACTCATCCACACAAATGAATAACCCCTTGAGGTTATCATATACCTCTCTATCTAGGTCAGATAAATCTTTTTTCCACTTAAACAAGATCGTAGATCTTAGGTTGGGTCAGATCCAACGGATGATTCCATCTTTGTATTATATTTACTTCTCCAAAGTAGTCTCTAATTAAATCTTGAAACCATGCATTAATTATGGTTACCCATACATTAAATGACGTGGATCAATCTTTAATTAACATTTCATATCCCAATAAAATCAACTAAGTTGGCCAGAGATCTCAAATCTCATCATTAATCCAATTACTGTAAGTCGGCCAACATCACTGTTTTCACTCGGCAATTTCAATGGTGCTCGACATTAAGCAACTTTTGCTCGTCACAAGAAACTTTAATCGACATAATAAACTTGCTCATCATAAGCAACTTTGCTCGGCACAAGCCAAACTTGCTCGGCACAAAACAACCAGAAAAACTGTCTTTGAAAGATAAACAACAAAATTACTTTGCCAGAGTGCCAGCTGATCAAATACCCTTTTACTTGCCTTAACTAAACCATTCACTTGGTCTTCTTGTTAAATCTTCTCCATCAACAATAGATATGGTACTCAAACATATAACAATAGTCTCACCAGTAAAGGTTTGACAACAATGACAAAATAACAATTGCTTGCATTGTCACTTTCCAACAATCTCTCTCTTTGGCATTGATGGCAACATAAAATATTAAAACAATGATTTAACAAGCATAGTTACCAACCAATCCAAAAAGTCACCTGTGCTCCTTGATATGAACAAATTTTTATTAATGTCTTTAGCTTCATTTTGATTCTTATATGTAAAACATTTCTCCCTATGTTTCTGTAATCACAATGTCATCATCTGTGTCTAATCATCTGTAGACTCCCTCTGAGTAGATAATCAATAGTAACTTCTGCCTCTATGTAATCTTTCCTTCTTTGTAATCTCTCTTTCTCGGCAATCTCTTCCTCAACTTCTTCCTCTATATAGGTAATCTCTCCCTCTTTGACAACAATGCCAAAGACGTCAATATCTTTATCATGTAGATCTTTAGTATCATGTTGATCCTGTCATCTTGATTATGACTGATTTTTATTTTTTGTCGTTGTTCATTGTCACAACTTTAGCCAACATCCTAAAGTGTGACTTACTGTGCATCAATGTGTCAGATATTCTGAATGAAATATTTGATGCAACAATACCATACAAAACTTAATTAGCCTCAGTGAGGTGAATCACCCCCAATTTACCTCGTAGATACTCATGAGCATCCTTGGGTAGTGATTTTGTGAATATGTCTGCTAATTGTTCTTTGGTGTTTACATAATCCAGTCTCACTTCTTTACTTTGAACTATCTCCCTCAAGTAATGATACTTGATAGCTATATGTTTTGTATTTGAGTGCATAACAAGATTTTTAGAAATATTAATAGCACTTGTGTTATCACAATATATAACAACTGGGTTAGTGATTTCTTCCTTCATACCTTTCAGAAGTATCTTCAACCACACAATGTTAGAACAGTTAACTACTGCTGCCACATACTCAGCTTCAGTTGTAGATTGTGAGGTGCAGTTCTATTTCTTGCTTGTCCAGGAGATCAATCTCTTTCCTAAAAGAAATGCTCCACCAGTAGTTCTTTTCCTGTCATCAACATTTCCAGCCCAGTCAGAGTTAATGTAAACTTTGAGTTCAAACTTGTCATTCTTTTTGTAGCATAGACCATAGTGCTCAGTTCCTTTCAAATATCTTAGAATCCTTTTGACTGCCATCATGTGATTTTTCTTGGGGTTAGCAGGAAACCTTGCAACAATCCCAACAGCTAGGGCAATATCAGGTCTACTGTGTACAACATACTGTAGTTTTCCAATCATTGACCTGTAGAGTGTTTGGTTCACTTCTTTTGTGTCATCATCTTTTGTCAGCTTCTGTCCAGTAGCCATGGGTGTACTCACTGGTTTGGATTCTTCCATTCCAAAAGTTTTCAGTATCTTTTTGATATATTTAGATTGGGTGATATAGATACCATTCTTTATTTGATAAATTTGTAAGCCAACAAAGAATTTTATTTCACCAAACATAGACATCTCAAACTCAGTTTGCATCTCTATTGTAAATTTATGACATAACACATCTTGTCCACTAAATATGATGTCATCCACAAAAATTTCAGCTAATAATGTACCTTTTCTTTTCTCTGTCTTCAAGTACAAGTTGTTGTCATTGGTTCTTGCAAATCCAATCTTGATCAAGTAATTATGTAATCTCTCATACCATGCTCTTGGCGCTTGCTTCAATCCATATAATGCTTTGTGCAATCTGCAAACCATATCCCTTTTGTTTGGATCTACAAAACCATCAACTTGCTCAATATACACTTCTTCCAAGATACCATTGAGAAATGCAGATTTTACATCCATCTCATAAACTTTGAATCCTTTATAGGCTGCATATGCAAGTAAGGTTCTGACACCTTCCAATCTTGCAACTAGGGCGAAGGTTTCACCATAGTCAATTCCTTCCTCCTGTGCATAACCCTTGCATACCAGTCTAGCTTTGTTTCTTGTCACATCTCCATGTTCATTCAGTTTGTTCCTGAATACCCACTTTTTGCCAATTACATTTTTATCCTTTGGCCTCGATACAAGTTTCCAAGTTTTGTTCTTCTCAATTTGATCAATTTTCTCATTCATTGCTTGTATCCAATCTTCATTTTCTAAAGCATCTTTCACTGTTTTGGGCTCAAATTCACATAACAAACATGTGTCATTTTTCAACTTACTTCTTGTCATAACAGCAGATTCCTTTGACCCAATGATTTGATAAGAATTGTGATTTCTTCTCACATATTTTGCTAGGGTAGGCTCAGTCCTTGCTTTAGGTTCATTGTTTGTATTCAGTTCTGGTTGATTATGTGACTCGACATCTCCATCAGATAGCTCAGCATTCACTTCCAGTTGCTCGGCAACTCCACTCTGTGACTCGGTAGGTGCATGCTGTTGTTTAGCAGTAGTCTCAAATAGTGAATTAGAGTCTTCCTCATCCAGATATATGAATGATCTGTAGCTTTCATGATCTTGTGTACTTTCAGCTTCATTTCTTTCTGCAAACTCATCAATTCTTACATTTGCACTTTCAACAATTTTGTTAGTATTAGAATTCAAACATTTGTAAGCTTTGCTTTTCGTTGAATAACCAAGGAATATGTCTTCTTCACCTTTAGCATCTAGTTTTTCATTTCTGTTATCTTTCAGTATAAAATATTTGCTTCCAAATACTTTAAAATACTTTACACTAGGTGCATAACCATACTAAAGTTCATAAGGTGTAGGATATGTACCTTTCTTGACTTGAACTCTATTCAGTGTATAGACTGCAGTACTTACAGCTTCTTTCCAATACTTCTGTGCAACATTTTTCTCCATCATTAGTGTTCTTGAATAGTCCATGATAGATCTATTCCTTCATTCAACAATACCATGTTGTGGAGGAGTCTTGGGTGCGGACATTTGTCTCTTTATGCCTCGGTCATTGCAAAACCTGTTAAAATCATTAGAAATAAACTCTCCACCTCTGTCAGATCTTAAGCATTTCAAACCTTTTCCTGTTTCCTTTTCAAATTTAGCTAAGTACCATTTAAATAACTGGAATGCATCAGATTTTTCCTTGAGAAACATTACAGTCATCATCCTTGAATAATCATCAACAAATAAAATAAAGTATCTAGCACCACAAGAGCTTCTTTCTCCAATGGGACCACAGAGATTAGTATGGACCAATTTTAGAATTTCCTCTGATACATGTGTTTTACTCTTGAAACTAGACTTAGTCATCTTTCCTAGTTGACATTGTTTACACATAGCATTCTCAGGTTTTTTAACTTAGGTAGCCCTCTAACCCTTTTCAGTTTACTTATGATTACCAAGTTATCAAAGTTCACATGACACAACCTCTTATACCATAACCAAACATCATTGTACTATGCAAACAAACATGTTTCTTCAGATAAATACAGATAAAATAAGTTACCTTTAGTCTGATCACCACTTCCAACTAATTCTCCAGTAGAATCATAGATCTTTGCCTTTCTTTGATGGAATTCAACTTTGTAACCAGAAGTGTTCACCTGTGCAACACTTAGAAAATTATATTTAAGATCATCAACCCAATACACATCATCACATCTGATTTTGTCAGTCAGGTTAATCAGTCCTTTACCTTTGATAAGACATGGTGAATCATTACCAAATTTTACATATCCTCCTTTACATTGGTTTAGGGTTTCAAACATATCTTTGTCACCAGTCATATGATGGGAACAACCATTGTCAATGATCCAACGATCATTTTTACTCATATAAGAGATTAGTGCAATTTTCTCATCATCATCAGAATCTTCTTTCATTGTAACATAAAAAACTTCTATATCATTATCATCGGAATTATCAATGTCATTGTCAGAAGTTTCTTCAGCAATATAACAAGATTTCTTACCTTTGTCTTTGTAGTCCTTATATTTCCTAAAGTCTCGGTCATCCTTTCAGTCTTTGTATTTTTTGTTCCTTCTTTCATCTTTTTCATTTTTGTCAGGACATCTAGCAGCTATATGACCAATTTTGTTGCATGAAAAACAAATAATAGGAAGTTTACCTCTGTATTTTCCTTTTCCTCTGGAAAGCCTTTTTTCCATAAGTGCTTCAAGTTCTTCAAGATCATCATCAGAAGTGTCACTATCACTCTCCACATGTTTCTTTTTCTTCTTAGATTTATTGAGAACCAGTTGTGATCTAAAAGCAGAATCAATCCCTTGTGGATTATAGTTATCATAATTTGACATTTCAAATGCAGTGAGTCTGCCTATCAGATTTTTCAAATTCAGATTATTGGTAGGAGTACATCTCAATTCTTGAATTGCAGAAAATCTAATAGCATATATAGGAAGTAAAGTTCTCAATACCTTGCTCATAATAGTGTTCTCATCAATTGTTCCATTAGCCCCTCTGATGGCATTTACAACTTCTTTTACTTTTCCATAGTACTGAATAACATTTTCACCTTCTTGCATTTTCATCTCATCAAACTTACCTCTTAGACTTTCTGATTTAGCTCTCAGCACATTTGTGTCTCCACCATAGACAGTTTCAAGTTTTTCCCACATCTGCTTTACATTGGTGCAGCTCTTTATATCATCAAACTCTAAATAGCTCAATGAGGAGGCGATCTCCAACATTGCTTGATTGTTCTCTTGCTTTTCTTTCAGTTGTGTAGCTGTGAGAGGAGTAGTAGGTGGTACATAGGCATGTTCAATAAGTTGCTTAGCATCATCACCAATACCAGACAAATGAGGTTTCATCAAACTCTGCCATGCAGGGAAGTTATCTTTGTTCAGCTTAAGAACCTCCTTCTTATACATCTTTATCTTTTCGCTCCAAGTACCTTCAAATTATTTTTAGGAGACCAAAGCTTTGATACCAGTTGTTAGAATGAATTTAGAATAACTGAGAGGGGAGGGGTGAATCAGTTATCCTCAGGTCTAGATGTAGAAAATAAAAACTTTATGTACTTCAGATCTACTCGGCAGCAGTAGCATAAATCAATAACTTAATCATGCAATTTACAGTCAATTGAAATTAGCTTGTAGAAACATAACAGTAAAGCAAACCATGAGCATTCACACAAGTTGACACAAGTATTTAACGTGGAAATCCAATATGGGAAAAACCACCAGTAACATGCTACCAAATTTTCACTCTTCTGAAGTGATGCCCTGTGAGGAGCCAGCCCTATTAAAGGTTATAATAACACACTGCTAGGTGTGACCTAGTTAAAGGATTTAATCACCCTATCAGAAGTGGCCTTTTTAGAGGACTTAGAACATTTCACCTGAATGTCACCTTGTTAGAGGATTTATACAAATGACTCTTAAGTCAACCTTGTTAAAGGATTTAACTATACAATGGTAAGAAAGTAATCAGTAGTTTGTGATCTGGTACATACAACTTACTTTGCAAATTTAGATCCAATTATAGCTCTGATGTTAACTTACTAGATAGCCTACATTGTCATTTCAACCTTCTGATCTGCTTGAAAATTCATCAAGAAATCACACATGCAACTTTTTGCTTCTGCCTTTTGCCTTCTCTGCTAGATCATGCCAAATAGTAAATCAACTATGCAAACCTCTTGCATACATATGCTCATCCACACACAATGAATAACCCCTTGAGGTTATCATATACCTCTATGTCTAGGTCAGATAAATCTTTTTGTTGCTTAAACAAGATCGTAGATCTTAGGTTAGGTCAGATCCAACGGATCATTCCATCTTTGTATTATATTTACTTCTCCAAAGTAGTCTCTAATTAAATCTTGAAACCATGCATTAATTATGGTTACCCATACATTAAATGACGTGGATCAATCTTTAATTAACATTTCATATCCCAATAAAATCAACTAAGTCGGTCAGAGATCTCAAATCTCATTATTAATCCAATTACTATAAGTTAGCCAACATCACTGTTTTCACTCGGCAATTTCAATGGTGCTCGGCATTGAGCAACTTTTGCTCATCACAAGCAACTTTACTCGGCACAAGCAACTTTGCTCGGCACAAGCCAAACTTGCTCGGCACAGAACAACCAGAAAAACTGTGTTTGAAAGATAAACAACAAAATTACTTTGCCAGAGTGCCAACTGATCAAATACCCTTTTAGTTGCCTTAACTCAACCATTCACTTGGTCTTCTTGTTAAATCTTCTCTATCAACAATAGATATGGTACTCAAACAGATAACAATAGTCTCACCAGTAAAGGTTTGATAGCAATGACAATATAATAATTGCTTGCATTGTCACTTTCCAACACCATGTACAAGCTTCAGTTTGTCACACATTTTCTTTGCAATTTTGTAATCTTTGACATCTTTGACATCTTCAAATTCAGCATCAGAGAGTGAGGAAGGAATCTCTATGACCATGCAGTTGTGCTCATGCTTCTCTCTCAATTGATCTACTATTAATGATCTTGTGGGAAACACATATTCAGTATCTAGGAATTGAGTAACATCATTACCAATACCTGATAAGTGGAGTCTTATTCTGCTTTGCTATGAAGCAAAGTTATCTTTGTTCAACTTGGGCACATCTTGTCTATTCATTTTGTGATCTTGACTTAAGTCTTGAAACCTTCCTTTCTAAGCACACAAGCTCTGATACCAATTGTTAGTAATAACTGAGAGGGGGGGGGGTGAATCAGTGGCCTCAAAATTTATCCTTAAAACTTAACCACCAATCTTTAAACCTCAGATTATTATGTCCCTACAAGATGTATGTCATGAAATACTTTATAATGATTAACTGTCTGTCAGTTTTCCTTGTCTGTCCTTATTCTCGTTGATTATCGATAAGCAGTATAACTATTTACCAAAACTCAGTAAATAAGTAGAGTATACCAATCAATCCAGAAATGCATATGTGAAATGTAAAATAGTAAATTAATAAACCATACACACATAACACATGGATTTTAATGCGGAAACCTTGTTAAGGGAAAAACCACTGGGACCGGTACCCCAAATTTTTACTCTTCTGAAGTGAACCCTGTTAAGAGTCAACCCTGTTAAAGGTTACAAACACAATGTTAAGTGCGACCTTGTTAGAGGATTTTATACATAGAGGTTGTCACTTAGTGTTGGACATCTATTGCTACCATCCTTGAATCAGCCTCCTTCGTAGACTATCAATAGGTATCGGGCAAATCCATTGCTACTTTCATGAATCAACCTTTTTGGCACTCCTTGAGATGTACCTCAATATATAGAAGACTGTTAAGTCCTGCTCGGTTAAGAGACTTGATACTTCAATGGTTAAACTGAAACACTATGACCTGTTCATATTGCAACTTTGAATTGCAGATTTTTATATCTATTTAAGTACATTACCTCTCTAACCAATGCATCAATTCAATCCTTTCGCTCCATACTTTCTACTTTGTGATGCTGTGCTCACTGTTTGTCGGTGTCTATAGAATTCTTTAGCTCTCCTTCAGCTTGTTTGATCAGTACTGCATGAATTTGTTCTTCATTAGTTTCTCTTCAACATCCTCTTTCTATTCACTCTCCTTAATGCCTTTTTCCCACTCTAGAAATGAATTAAGCTTGTCTCTTATATAGACATAATATTCATGTTCTTGATTCTTGATTTTTGGCATGATAAACAATCCAAGCCAATTATATTTAAAGCATAACTCTTGATTTGTCTCGTAGAAATATTCTTTCCAACTGTACAAATCATCTTTAAATCAATCACTTAACTCTAGTCTAATAAAACAAAGTAGACAACCAGTTAAGTCTATCTTTTAGCTCTGCCAGCTAGTTATTTTGTCATTTTCTGAACTCTATGTTCTGTCGGTCACTATTGTAGTTAGTCATTGGTGAAAACTGACAGTTCCATCGGTGAGACTTTGGTTAGCTTCATGATCTCCGTCCGTTGGGCATCATTGAAAATTTACTTGTCGACCAACCTTCTGACTTTGCTCGGTGGGCACTCTGTAGTTTTGCTTCATCGAGCAACACTGTAACTCTGCTCGTCGGGTATTGTATGCACCCTAAAATGGTCACCTAGACTTTGGACCCCATTTCTCAATTTATCAAATCCCTGAATCAATATTTTCAAATATCAACAATATCAATTATATCAATTTCCTTGATCAAATCATAATCAATTCAATATTTCCTAAGGTTTAAGCCTTATTTAATTTAAAAGAGAAAAAATAAAAATAAAAATCTTATTTAATTAAGAGAACATGTTGTCTTTTAATTAATTAAAAATCTCTTTTAATTAAATAATAAAATCACTTTATCCTAAGCCTTTATTTAATTAAAAGGAATTTCCTCTTCTTTTATTTAAATAAAAAATTCCCACTTTTCTTCTTATCCTATGTTGCACAAATAAAGCATTATTCTTATTTTATAAAAAGGGAAAAAACACTTTTTGTCTTATGTCGGACACAAAAGTCAACTCTTATTTTTCTATTGGAGAATATTTGTGCACAAGGATCAAGCTTCCATTTTTCTCCACCCTTGATTAAGACTTTTGCTTCTTAATCTCTGTTAGGATTGCTAAACTGCAATCTTCCTAAGAACACCTGCATGCATAGCTATTACATAAACAGAAGCAAAAGACAGAAGATAGAAGGATCAGCTATGGCGGCCAAAATGAGAGAGGAGAGATATCCATGTTGAAAAGAATAATTTATATTAACAACAATATTGAATACAAAACTCTGTAAATAAAACTAAGCGGTGATTCCTTATAAAGGATACCGAAGCCCTAAAAAGGAAACTCTCAGAAA
>MU227264.1:458400-477004 GCA_018584345.1 Thuja plicata | reverse complement strand
ATCCTTTCACTTGCTTCTCAATAACTCCTCTTAGGCTTTGGCATGAACCTTCAAACCATGTCAACTGCAAAGGAAAGCTCTAGCTTAAAGTTAATATGAGATCAAATACAAAAACTCCCAAAAATTTTCTTGTACAAAGTAGCATCAACTGCTAGAGTGTACACTTTGTTGTCAGCTTGATTCCTGAATCAAGAGTTAGAACAAAGCTTGCATCTAGAAACCCTCTCCTCCACTTGCAAATACTGAATACCCAAAAAGTAAGATACCAAGCCCAAATGCACCATCATCTAAAATTTTCTCCAATTGATCATCAATATCATGCATCAAATAAGTACTATCCCCATAATATCATATATCTGCTGCCTCTAGGGTAGCCATGAAGTTCTTTGATGTGCTTTATGGACTCCCTTGGATGCATTATTCTACTGATTGTTGTTATATTGAAGGAGCTTCGCATCCCGTATCATGTCATTCTAATGATGGACAACTTTACCCTTCTTCTTGGATGACCTTGGGTTAAGCATGGACAAGTCATCCCCTTTGTTCTTAAAAAATGTTTAGAATTTATAAATGATGATGAGGTGATCACAATATGGCATAATGAGTCCGGCCACTTTCTAAGCTGGTAAACTTTTGTAACAACCCAACCTATTTTTTATTTTTATTTTGCAATATAAATATGAATATGCAATTTCTTCAACACTTTCTAAATGAATGTAAGTACCAATGATATGGTGTCAAGTCAACCAAAATACGTAGGTGGTAGAGTCAATCTAATCAACACCTCTTTAAATGACTGCATACAATGACACGCAGGTAGCAAAGCCAGCCTGCAATAATGACCCTAGATTTTTTTTTTGAAATCTTCCAATGTTGTACTTCAATATTAACAAGCCAATAAATGATCAATGGTTCCCTTAGAGTGCTGATATATTTATTTAAGACCGTTGATTACAAGAGCTGGGCAATACAATGACACATTCACTTCAAAACTCATCACCAACTAGAAGGATTAAGCACTAACATTGAAAATACATCAAAGTACCTCGATTAGGGCATGAACGAGAACATTATAGGTCATCTATAACAAAAACAAGAGTTGCAAGACTGTCACAGCCCTGTAGCATGGCAAATCTACTTCTTAATTCCTTCCAATCACGCCCAATGTGACCAACGTTTTCCAGCCAATTCAAGTCAAATATGGGGAAGTATGCCCTGCAAAAACCAAACAACCGCTAATTCAACCCAATTGCGCTAGATTGTATTTCAAGTCACAGGAATAACGAATAGTGGGTCTTAAAAAAAAATATTGACTCCTCTCACCTATGCCGACTTTGCATGAAACAACATGAATTGTGATTGTAGGAGATCATGGTAATATGCTAGTATGCCATTTTTTTTTTAAATTCTATCTTCAGTCCATTGCAATTGCGACGTTCACACCCAAAATTATGACGGGGTCGCTGTATTGGCGACGCCCACAAACTGTTGCAGTTGCTTTGAAGTTCGTCGCAATGGTGACATTTACCCCGAGAATTATGACAGGGTCGCTATATAGGCGACACCCAAAAATTGTCGCAGTTGCTTGTGTTCGTCGCAATTGTGACGTTTACCTTCTAGAATTGCGACGCCCAAATGCCGGGGTTGATAGGGCTACATAGCGATGGAATGAAGTCGTAATTGCGATGAACACGGAAATACGTCATAGTTTGCGACTAAAAAATAGCGACGTCTATTACTATCACAATTGAGACACATGGCTGTCACAATTGTGACACATAGCCGTCACAAATCGACCCCAAATGTATTAGTGACACTAGTGATACAACAGTGTTGGAGATCTACTATTTTATATTCTCAGCCATTCCCCTTAATCGAGAGGATTCTTTGATGAAATGTCCAAACATTTCCTTTTCCATGAGCACTACACCATACCATCAAGTGAAATCATATGCCCCTCCTTCCTTAATGATCCTACAGTCAAGCAGTGCCAGCTATTTGGGTGTCTCCATAAATTCATGTAATTCCACGATCATCTCATCCTCATAAATACGCTTATCCTCCCATGAGTCCTCCATGCACTAAATTTGGGAAAGGATTCCTAATGGATTTTCATAAACTCATACTAAGTATTCAACATGCTTGTAGGCCTCATTCTGGATGCCCTTGATCAAAACTTCTACTTCCTGGTCCATTCACCTGATTCTATCTATACTCTCTACTAACAAAAGATGGACCTTCTTCCCTTATTGGATGAGGTAGGCTCAGAGGTTTCTGATGTATTCGTACAATGATTTGATTTATCCCTTCTACCTTTGTCATTTATCTTCTAATCTCCTCATCTTGTCCTTGACTTCTTGTGCAGAATCATCAAATTCCTCCATGACCTGTTCTTGAGAAGGATGACCAAGATCAAACTTTGTTACATGGTATTCATCCAGAGTGATTTTATCTTTTTCCTTATCCATGACAGGTGTTGCAAGTTGAATGGTTCTAGATCTAGATTCCCCTCTGACAATTTTTGCAAACTTCTTAGCTTCCCCTTTCTCCTACGATTGGTGAATTAGTTCATGATTTCCTAAAATTTGACTATTGGATCAACCTCCATATCCTAAGATATTTGCAACCTCTTCTTCACCCATTCTGTAATGGAAACACCTTGATATTTTTGCACTTCCAACTATTCTTGTCATTGCACTTATCTTGTATCAATTTCCTCGGCTCCAGGACTTTCTTCCATCACTTTCAGAGCTGGTGTCTCTATGATGGGAATATCTTCTTTGGCTGTAGGAATCTCTTCTTCTATTATTATTTTTAAAAACACACCAAGAATTTCTTTGGTGGTGACATCTTATTTTCTGCTTCTCCTTGGTGCAAACCCCTCATTGGAATTAATACTCAATATTTCTAGTACTATCCTTGTCATGCACTGCTCTCCTTGCTCTATTCTTTCCCTTCTATTTTTTCTACTTCTTTCCTAGTGAAAGTGCCTATCTCCTACACACTTGGAGTCTGACTAGGTGAGGATGGTACATCCTCAAATCTTAGTCTCTTCTGCCATGGTTCTTCAACATGGAGATCCAAACTACTCTTTGTGTGTGTTTCCTAAGTAACACCCTTTTCCCTTATGTTTTCTGCACTCCCTAACAGAATCTCCCCTTCTTCTATCCTTCCCCTTGAAGGTTTCTTTGGTCTTTCATCTTGAAGTGGTTGATGTCCCAATAACTTGTATGTCTAGTCCTCCTTCGCTACAATCATTCTGTCAAATGTTCGTTCAACCCACCACTTTGTGAAGTCCAAGACTAGTTTTGACAATACATCAAGATTTGAAATCTCCTTCCTTTTCCAATCATCAAGATGAGTAACTTTTTCCTTTTCTGGATCATACCCTTTCTAAATTAGATTTGAATCTTCCTCCAAATAATCAAGTACATGATTGATTTTTCAAGTTGTGATGATATTCAAGGGCAATATGGAATGCATCCTTTTCCTAATCTCATTTTCATCCACAACATTGACCCAAAAATCTTCAAGGTGCATCCTGTGTTGATACCTCGTACCTACTGTCGATTTGAGTTTTTTTATAACAATCATAATCTGGTCTTCCTTAATAGGATGGAAGATGGAAGACATGCAACACATCCTAGGATCTTTCGGTTGCCTTTAGGCATGGGCACATTTCACCTTTATCCTCTCCTATGAAAATCGGGAAATCCAGCCCCAACTTCTTCTTCCCTTTTTGAATTTTGTCATATATTGTTAGTTTTTGAGTGAGTTCTAGCAGAACCATCTTATCTCTAGAATATATTGGAAGCTTGTATGGTTGTGCTGAGAATCCCCGCACTCTGATATAGGAGAAAGTGGGAAACTAAATAAACCAGGCTCTGTATTATATCACTAGCTTTATTTCTCCGTCCGATAATCTCATGTATAATCTTTTCTGCAAAGTCCTCACAATTTGCATTGTGAAGGCATCATTGACTCAAGCATAGTCATCTATGGCCTACAATTGAAACTAAGGGTAACACTCATGTACTTTCAAATGCAAAGTGCTACTTCTGATTCCTCCCTTACTTCTCAATCCCTCATACCTCATGTTTTGTGCCAACATGTATATGATATAAGAGCTTATATAAAATTTATGTGATTGCTCCAGGTTCACCAACCATTCACTTAGGTTTTCACTAATCTTTGCATCCCATTCTATATGATTATTCTCTTCAAGTACCTGCTTGACAAAGTACCACATCCAGGATTTGAATAGATAGGATTGTGGTAGACCAAAGATCTTGTTGAGCATCATGACTAAGTCACTCTATACCCTATGAAAATCCAACCATACCAACTCCTATGGAAATTTGGAGTGATGGGATTTATTATTTTTCAACCATTTGTGATTTATGACATTTTCACAATACTAAATTCCAGCACTGAAAACTGTATGTGCTTGATCCTTTGTCTACAACTCCAACTTCCTAAACAAAGGGATTCCAAATTATTTAGTAATTTCTGGTGGAGAAAGGTCTACAATAATGTTTCCATCATCATCTTTGATTATTTTTTCTTCCAAATTGAAGTGTTTAGTACATTCCACAATCAGCTCAGAATGCTAAAAAGATGGAAGAAAGCCAGCTGTAGCTACGATCCCACTGTTCACAATTTGGGTGGCTAAATGCATCGACTGGTGATCTTTGTATCCAAAAATGCTTTGGTGAAACTCATTCATGTCCAGACATCTGAGCACTACAAAATTTGGGGTTGAATTTTGATGCCAATTTATGATGGCACTACCATTTATGTGTGATTTATGTGTTTTTTCCAAGTGCCCCCGATGCTGTTGTAATAGCAAAGGAACCATCGTAATTTTGACACCCGCATGATTATAAACAAAAAGAAAAAGAAAAAGAAAGTATCATTTCAAATTTTTGTGATCACATACCATCATGCGCAAAGAGGGCCCTAACTATGGAAGATTGTAATTTTGGTATATCGCAGCCACAACTTGAGGTAGGCATTCAAGATTTGTCTTCACATTAACTCAATTTCATTTTGATGGCATTTTTTGATTTAATGGCACAATATGAATTTTAATACTGGCATTGTTTACATCTTTGCATTTGGAATGCTTGATGACCTGCAAGCTTTGAGAGCTAGGGCATCATTTCTATTACCTTCAAGGCATTGTGTGAAGTATTTGATCTCTCTTTATTTGTTTTTGTGTTGATATTCACTATGTGGTACTCCCTGTTTATGATCATTTCATGAGGAAATGTCTTGATGGCTCACGGGCTGTAAGCTAGGGCATCATGCATTATTTATGAGCTCACTATTTAATACTGGCATTGTTTACATCTTTTCATTCGGAATGCTTGATGACCCATGAGATTTGAGAGCTAGGGCATCATTGCTATTACCTTCAAGGCATTGTGTGAAGTGTTTGATCTCTCTTTATTTGTTTCGCTATTGATACTCACTATGTGGTACTCCCCGTTTATGATCATTTCATGAGGAAATGTCTTGATGGCTCATGAGCTGCAAGATGGGGCATCATGCATTGTTTATGAGCTCACTGTTTAATACTGGCATTATTTACATCTTTACATTTGGAATGCTTGATGACCCGCAAGCTTGAGAGCTAAGGCATATTTGCTATTACCTTCAAGGAATTGTGTGAAGTGTTTGATCTCTCTTTATTTGTTTAGCTGTTGATATTCACTATGTGGTACCCCCTGTTTATGATAATTTCATGAGGAAATGTCTTGATGGCTCATGGGATGCAAGCTAGGGCATCAGGCATTGTTTATGAGCTCACTATTTAATACTGGCATTGTTTACATCTTTACATTTGGAATGCTTGATGACCTGCGAACTTGAGAGCTAGGGAATCATTGCTATTACCTTCAAGGCATTGTGTGAAGTGTTTGATCTCTCTTTATTTGTTTTGGTGTTGTTATTAACTATGTGGTACCTAATCATAAGGCTCGTCATGTTCTCTACAAACAAGGAACAATAAAAAACAACAATGAAATATCACATTTTAACCACCATTACCATAAAATGCACATCCACTCAATTCCCAATATTGACATGATAAAGGATTTGAAAAGATCAAATTTAAAATTCCATATATATCTTCCATCATTCCACATTAAGTTTTATCATAAAATACCCAAAATTACACTTTGATCTCTTTTCCAAACATTCCCAAAAATTAGGGAATAGTTTTTCCACCTTTAAAATAACTTGAAGCACACAAAAAATTCAAAGTTCAAATCTAAAAATTGTAAAGATATATTTTTGATACCAATTTTACAATTTGCCCATTCAATCTAAATTTTGGCATGACAACATTACAAAATGCAATTCCATCATAATTTACTCAAATCTACTAATTTACCTATTGAAATTAATTTTTGTCAACTAAGGGAGTATATCAAACCCTGATTCAAATGATTTGAAAACATTCCTTGATTGACCTCCCAAGGAGGTTGAAGACCAATCTAGGGGCTTGACTACTTATTTGTTTGGGGTCGTCCAAATGGTGTAGGAGCACCTAGGTAGGCTAAGTGTGAAATGTACCCTAGGGATTCTTTTGATGTTTTGGGTTGTAGTGGTTCTATCCAGATCACTAGGTTAATAAAGGGACATGTAGGTCCTAGTGTGTAGTGTGTAAAGTGTGAGGAAGCCTAATTAGGTCCTTAGTGACCTTTGAGTCCAATTTAGGTCTATTAGGGTGTTTTGTGGTTTTAGTGTCAAATTTTGCCAAGAAAGGGACTAAAGGTCCCATTTCATGTTTTTACACCCCAATTATTGATTTGGGAAAGATTGGACACCTTTTGACCAAGTTTGGATAGCATATCCAAAAAGTTGTAAAAGCTGTCAATGTTGTCATTGACAACATTTGTTGGAAGAATGCAACTTTGATGGAATCGGTTCCTTAACTATCTGAAAGTGGTGTTTTAGTGCCTTGGTCAACTATAAGAGGCTATCCTCGATCATTTGTAAGGGTTGGCAAGTTTATGTCAGATCGTGTACAGACATTGTATTGGAATTACAGTTACAGTTTGTGTTATGTGTGAGGATATGATATTGTAATGGATTGAATTAACTTCTGTAAGCATTGTTTTTGGTAATGTAGATTGTTATAAGACTTTGTGTGGTGGTAGTTTTCTAGATTGAATAGTTTAAGTTGCTTTTGTAAATTCTTTTGTTTTCTGTCCAGTCACTATCCTGAATAGGGCACTGTGTGCAAATGGGGTCATAGATCCATTTTCCACTGTGGAACTTGAACAGGCTCTTGGATTATGAAATTTGACTCCATGTAAATTATGTATAGTGAAGGAGGGGCCCAATAAAGTATGACAACTATTTATAAGGTGATGCCCTAGGCGAGCTAGAGATGCATGGCTAGGGATCACCAGTAATTGAAGAGCATTGGGAAGGTAGTGTGGTGAATGAAGGAACCCTAAGTTAGAGGAGAAGTTTGGGTGTGATGTTTTGTTAGCCAAGAAAATCAATTTCTTGTGCAGATAGTGAAAAGCCCTAAAACCCTGAATTTTAGGCATGTTTGTAGGAGGTATTGTACGGACACCTCTGGGAGCCAAGATCTAGAAAATCATTAGGTTCTTGAAAAAGGGTACCAGGATATGATATTATTTTTATGAGTTGCTAAGGAGTTTTACAAGCTATTGCAGAAAAGGAGCCTAACTAGGCCTAATGCTAGTAGCCCTCTTTTGGGTATAATTGACTTGGAATTTGGAACTCATTTAGGGTTTCAATCCAAAAGTAGTTTGTGGACATTGTAAATGGTCCCATAAACTATCTTGAAGACTACCTTTGCACATGGAAGATTTTGGGATCCATTTGGATCAATTTGTGTAGATGGAGCAAGAAAGGCCATTTGAAGCCTAGGAAGGATCATGGTGAGTTTTGATTCTACAATGTTGGCGTTCACTAGTTGAAAGGATTAATATCTTGTGAGAAGAATAATAAGGAGGATAGGGTTAGTTGAAGAACCATATTAGGTAAATAGAGTGGCCTAGGATCCCCTAGAGGAAACTAGGGAGAAGCAAGACTAGTGTTACATCAGAGTGGTATCAGAGCGAGTTGAGAAACTTGGGTAGTTAGTGCATGTCTGCAGCTACTGGAGAATCAATACGAGAGTCAAAGATGGTGAAAAATGCAGAGTTAGCTAAGAAAGTTGATGAGAAAAAGGAGAGGAAACGACTCCTTGAAGCAGCCTTAGAAGGAATGAAGTTAAGGCTAGAGGAAGTTGCCAATGAAGCAGCTAGGAGAAAAGGAGTGGAAAGTAGTGATAGGGGAAAGAAGGTTGCTGAGGAGGACATCATTCCAGAACTAGACCCTATCTTGAATGAAGATCCATTCTTGAAGGCCATCAAAGCATTAGGTGGAAAATCATTAGAAGGAATCCATTTGTTTAGTGGCAAGATGGATATTGAAGTAGTAATGGATTGGATAGAGGGAATGGAGAACCATTTTGAATGTGAGGGTGTGACTGAATCCCAAAAGCTTAAGGTGGCCAAGTCTAGACTTAGGGGGTGAGCTTTGACCTCGTGAAAATACCTTCAAGATGCGAGGGTAAGAATGGGGAAGCAACCAATTGAAAATTGGAATGCCATGGTGACCAAGTTGAAGGAAAATTATCTCCCAGAGGATTATGAAATCCAACACCATAGAAAGAGACAAAACTTGAAACAAAAAGACCTAGATGTGGCCTCAAACACTGAGGAATTCCAAAGATTATGTCAAAGGTATAAATTGCAAGAAGAGGAGTAAATCAAAGTAGCTAGATACTTGGGTGGATTGAAGTGGAACATCCAAGAGGAGATTAGCCTATGGACACCAACTACAATACAAAAGTGTCATCAGTTGGGCATAAGAGTGGAGGAGAAGAACAAGAAGAAGGGGGAATCTAGCTTCAAGAATAATAGAGGTAGAGGAAGAGACCAAAGGGGTCAAAGAGGAGGCTACCAAGGTAGATGTAATGAGAAAAGGTCACAAGGAAAGAACAATTTGACAAAGCAGCAGATTGAAAGTAGCTCAAGAGGAGGCTTTAACAAAGGTAGGGGAAATCATGGTGGTCCTAACAGAGGAAGAGGAGGTAAGATTAGTTCTTAATTTACAACCATGAAGTGTTATTATTGTGGGAAATTAGGTAATCCAGCCTATAAATGTCCTGAAAAACCTCCTCCCGCAAATAGTGACAAAAGGGTAGCATATGCCCATGAGGACACTTCAAGTGTCAAAGCACTTGAGATTGACCATCTAGATTTAGAGATGGGAGAGAACTTGATGTTTAGGAGAGTATTGATAAGACAACCAATCAAGGATGAGCCCAAACATAGGAGGGCCTTGTTTAGAATCAGATGTAAAATTCTTGGTAAGGTTTGTAAAGAAATTGTGGACTTTCCAGATCCATAGATAATATCATCTCAGAGGAGGCAGTAGTGAAACTCAAGCTAGCCAAAATACCTCATGTAAATCCCTATAAGGTGACATGGCTCAACAAAGGCCAAAGTGTATTGGTCAATGAGAAAACATGGGTTGAGTTTTCAATAGCAAGATACAAGGATAAGCTACTTTGTGATATCCTACCAATGGATGCTTTCCATTTTCTGTTAGGAAGGCCTTGGCAATTTGACAATGGGGTAGTATATGATGGGAAGAAGAATTACATTACCTTCAAGAAAGGAGGGAAGAATTTCAAGATTCATTCCTTGGTAGAAGATGAAGAACCACAGTCAAAGACTCCTAATGTCATGTTGTGTAGTGGGAAGGAGTTTGTGAAAGATATCAAGGATGATGAGAGTGAAGGGTATTCCATTGTGCTAAGACCCAAGGTGGAAGAAAAATGTAGTGAAGGAGCCATTACCTCCAGAGGTACAAGAATTTCTTGTGAAGTAAAAGGACATAGTGAGTGATGACACTCCTACAACCCTACCACCTATGAGGGTAATAAGTCACCAAATAGACTTTGTGCCAGGGGCATCTCTACCCAATAAGGCAACATACAAGCTTACTCCCGATCAGAACTTGGAGGTAGCTAGACAAGTACAGGAACTCTTGGATCAAGGTTTGATCAAGAAGAGTATTAGCCCTTGTGCAGTCCTGGTTGTGTTGGCATCCAAGAAGGGAAGAAAATGGATATCCCAAGGGCCATAAACATGATCAAAATAAGGTATAGGTTCCCTATACCTAGGATAGAGGATCTTATGGATTGCCTTGGAGGGCAATGTACTTTACCACGTTGGACTTGAAGAGTGGGAATCACCGAATCAGGGTGAAGGAAGGTGATGAATGGAAAATGACATTCAAGACCACAGATGGGTTATATGAATGGCTGGTCATGCCATTTGGCCTCTCTAATGCTCTGAGCACATTCATGAGGCTCATGAATGAGATGCTTAAGGAATTCACAAGGAAGTTTGTGGTGGTATATCTTGATGATATACTGATATTTAGCAAGACAAGAGAGGAGAATATCAGACATGTGGAAGCAGTATTGAAGAGGTTGCATGAAGAGAAATTGACTACCAACCTTAAAAAGTGTGAATTCTTCAAACAAGAAATAGTATATTTGGGCTTTGTAGTGTCCAAAGGGTCTTTGAAGATGGACCAATACAAGTTTGCTTCTATCCTAAACTAGCCTCCACCTACCATAGCCACTGAGGTAAGGATTTTTCATGGCCTTACATAGTTTTATTGGAAGTTTATTAGGAATTTTAGTGGGATATGTGCACCATTGATGGATACTATTAAGTGTGGGGTCAAAATAAGTTTAGGTGGACCTTAGAAGCAAAGAAAGCCTTTGAGGTATTGAAGAAACAAGTGGATACTCAACCTGTCATACAATTGCCAATCTTTGAGAAATTGTTCACTATTGAATGTGATGCAAGTGGGATGGTAGTAGGGGGTGTATTGAGTCAAGAAGGTAGGCCAATTACCTTCTTTATTGAGAAATTGAATGAGGAAAAGAAGAGATATTCTTCATATGATTTTGAACTATATGCTTTAGTTTAGTCCCTTAGAAAATGGAGGCATTATCTATTGCCTAAAGAGTTTGTGGTATTTACTGATAATCAAGCTCTTAGCTACATAAATACTCAGGAGAAACTAAGCAACAAACTTTTGAAATGGATGGAGTATTTACAAGCATTTACCTTTACTATAAAGCACAAGAAGGGACAACTCAAAAAGGTTGCAGATGCCTTAAGCCAGAGGTTACTTAGAGTCCAAGAAGTCCAATTGACTAGCATTGACATTGATAGTTTCAGAGACTTATACAAGGCAGATGAGGACTTTGGGGAAGCATATAAGGTATGTGTTGAATTTCAAAACCACTTTCATAGCAAGTTCTCAGAGTTTACTTTACAAAATGGACTGTTATTCAGGGGTAACCAGTTATGTGTGCCAAGAGGCTCTATGAGGATGAATCTCATAGAGGAGAAGCATAGAGCTTGTGCAAAGGTTCTACCATTGGCCAAAGTTGGTGAAAGATGCCACCAAATATGTGGAGTAGTGTGTCATTTGCATGAAGGCAAAATGAGGAGTGAGTAATGCAGGGTTGTATCAGCCTTTACCAATCCCTAACCGGCCATGGGAGTGTGTGAGTATAGATTTTATTGTAGGTCTACCCAAAACCAAGTAGGGGTATGATAGAATTTATGTATTTGTTGATAGATTTAGTAAAATGGGGCATTTCACTCCATGTAAGAGTGCTAATGATGCTAGGTACATAGCCTATTTGTTCTTTAAGGAGATAGTGAGGATTCATGGTCTTCCTTTGAGCATAGTATCAGATAGGGATGTAAAATTTATGAGCCATTTTTGGAGGACATTATGGACTAGATTGGGTACCAATCTATCTTTTGGTTCAGCCTACCACCCTCAAACTGATGGCCAAACTGAGGTGGTAAAAAGGGTGTTGGGTAACCTATTGAGGTTCCTAACTAATGAGTATGTGAAGACTTGGGATGTGTTCATTCCCCAAGTAGAATATGCTTACAATGACAGTAAGAACAAAATGACAGGAAGAATCCCATTTGAGGTGGTTTATGGCATGCACCCTATAGGTGTTTGTGAGCTCAGGGATCTTAGAGGTATGAAGTATAGAAGTGGACATGCTGAGGACTTCACCCATACTATGAAGGAGATACAAGAACAAGTCAAGAAGCAAATCCAAGACATTCAACACAAGTTGAAGCTAAAAGTTGATGAAAAGAGGAGAGATGTTCAGTTTGAGGTGGGTGATTATGTGATGGTTCACTTGAACAAATCAAGGCTATAGAAAGGTGTCCTTACCAAGCTTCAGCTGAAAAGGGTGGGACCTTGAAAAATCTTAGCCAAATATGGGGCTAACACCTATAAGATAGAATTACCATCAGACTTGAGCATATCTTTGGTGTTCGACGTGCAGGACTTAATCTAGTTCAGAGGGATGATAGATGAGATCAGTCAGCACATTCATGGAATTAATGGGGATGTTGAGGCTACTGTATTGCCTCCCAAACCATAGATCGTAGCTAACAAAGTTATGGACTCTAGGATTAATAAGACTACAAGGCATAAAGTTTGCATGGAACACCTGATTCAGTGGAAGGATAGACCAAAGTCAGAGGCCTCATAGATTATAGAGGAAGACTTCAAGAAGGTGGTCATTTCAAAGGATATACTATCTACATGAGTGGCATAGATTTTATTTTTGGGGAGTATGGTGTAGGAGCACCTAGGTAGGCTAAGTGTGCAATGCACCCTAGTGCTTCTTTTGATGTTTTGGCTTGTAGTGGTTCTAGCCAGACCACTAGGTTAATAAAGGGACATGTAGGTCCTAGTGTGTAGTGTGTAAAGTGTGAGGAAGCCTAATTAGGTCCTTAGTGACCTTTGAGTCCAATTTAGGTTTATTAGGGTGTTTTGTGTTTTTAGTGCCAAATTTGGCCAAGAAAGAGACTAAAGGTCCTATTTCATGTTTTTACACCCCAATTAGTGATTTGAAAAATATTGGACACCTTTTGACCAAGTTTGGATAGCACATCCAAAAAGTTGCAAAAGTTGTCAATGTTGTCATTGACAACATTTGTTGCAAGAATGCAACTTCGATGGAATCAGTTTCTTAACTGCTTAAAAATGGTGTTTTAGTGCCTTGGTCAGCTATAAGAGGCTATCCTTGATCATTTTCAAGGGTTGGCAAGTTTATGTCAGATTGTGTAGGGACTGTGTATTGGAATAATAGTTATAGTTTATGTCATTTGTGAGGATCTGATATTGTAATGGATTTAATTAACTTTTGTAAGCATTTTTTTGGTAATTTAGATTTTTCTAAGACTTTGTGTGGTGGTATTTTTCCAGATTGAATAGTTTAAGTTTCTTTTGTAAATTCTTTTGTTTTTTGTCCAGTCGCTGTCCTGAATAGGGTACTGTATGCAAATGGGGTCATAGATCCATTTTCCACTGTGAAACTTGCGTGGGCTCTTGGATTATCAAAGGTGACTCCATGTAAATTATGTATAGTGAAGGAGGGGCCCAAGAAAGTATGGAAGCTATTTATAAGGTGATTCCCTAGGCGAGCCAGAGATGCATGGCTAGGGATCACCAGCAGTTGCAGAGCATTTTGGAGGGATTGAAAGCATTCATTGCTTCAATCTGGGATTGTGGGAAGGTAGTGTGGTGAATGAAGGAACCCTAAGTTGGAGGAGAAGTTTTGGTGTGATGTTTTTCTAGCCAAGAAAATGAATTTCTTGTGCAGACAGTGAAAAGCCTTAAAACCCTAAATTTTAAGCATGTTTGTAGGAGGTACTGTATGGACACCTCTGGGAGACAAGACCTAGAAAATCCTTAGGTTATTAAAAAAGGGTACCAAGATATGGTATTATTTTTCTAACTTGTTAAGGATTTTTACAAGTTATTGCAAAAAAGGAGCCTAATTAGGCCTAATGCTAGTAGCCCTCTTTTGGGTGTAATTGACTTGGAATTTGGAACTCGTTTGGGGTTTCAATCCAAAATAAGTTTGTGAACATTGTAATTGGTCACATAAACTATCTTGAAGACTAACCTTGCACATGGAAGAGTTTGGGATCCATTTGGATAAGTTTGTGCAGATGGAGCAAGAAAGGTCATTTGAAGCCTAGGAAGGAGCATGGTGAGTTTTGATTCTACAATGTTGGTGTTCACTAGTTGAAAGGATTAGGATATTGTGAGAAGAATCATAAGGAGCTTATGGTTAGTTGAAGAACCATAGTAGGTCAATAGAGTGTCCTAGGATCCCCTAGAGGAAACTAGGGAGAAGCAAGACTAGTGTTACATCACCAAAATTCCCTTTCACACTATAAAATTTGAACTTACCTACAAAACTTAGTTTACCTAGAAATTGATGATAACTTATATAACTGATTGAAATATAATCTATTCCAAGAATACTATGGGCCAAATTTTCATGTACTCCTTGGGCATGACTTCTTGAAATATGTGTGATTGCTCTTGATCACGTCGTGGGTGAAGTCTTCTATTGTCAGGCCCTCCTGTGCATCCTAGTCTATCGGAGGGAGAGGCATTTTATCTACACCCTTTTCTTTGTATTGTGGATCCACTGTGGACCCAGTATCTAAAAATTTATCTTGGAACTTCCGAAGCTTGAGCCTCTTCATCATTCCCATTGTCATCTAGATGAAATGCCAGTTCCAGAAATCAAAGTCATCCTCAAAGTCTTCCCAAAAGTATTCCATGTGATACTCGTGGGGCTCTGATATACGGGGAAGTGTCATTGCTATTTTTCTTAGCGGATAAAAATTCTTCCACTCTAGATAGTACTCTGACAGTCCCAGACTTTTGAGTTCATTGTCTTCCTCCTTTGTTGCGGCCAGACTATAAGAGTAGTTCACACAAGGGATTTTGAATAGGAAGTTCATCACCTTCTTCACTATGAAAAGGGCATGTAGCTCTAGGATCTACCTTCAATACTCTAAAAGAATTATTCTATCCCCACAATGTTTAGGCAATAAATAGGGTTTCCCAGAGAAGCCAGTCACCCGAATGTATGTATGTTGTTGAAACTGAATATAATAATGGCAATAAGTTCTGACCAAGTGTATTGCCTCTTTGGAGAGTTGGTATCTAGCATCTTGAGTAGGTGTGAGGAGGTTGTAGTAGATCAAGGCATCGTTCACTCAGCAGAAGCTGAGGAAACTAGCCTCCCATTGGATCTGCGGGAAGTAATCCCATGAAGAATTCTAGCCTGTGCCAGTCTCGAGCACACCTACTGTAAGTAATCCCTGGGTCATGGGGCATTGTTGTGCTAGTGCCCACAAAAAATAGGACATCATGTATAATTTGGAGGGCTTGGTGACATGGAGAAATTGGGAGTCCACATTATTTGCAATGATGGTAGCCCAATCAAAGTTTTTCTCACTCGAGGTGATACCCAATAGCAAATAGTTCATCCATGCTGAGAATTCCTAGGCATGGGGTTGTCTGAAGACCCTGCATAGTGCAATAATCCCCATTTGTATGCTATCTTTGAATTCATTCTGGGGGATTTCTAGCTTCATCTTCTTGAAGTGTTTCCTTGGCACCTTAAGCCATTTGTTGTTGAGATACTGTCGGGCCATGTGTTCTAAATTATGAAACTCCTCCAAGGCCAGAGCCTAGGTGAGAATGACATCATAAGAAAATTGGGGAATCCCCAACCCTACCTAAAAAGTTACAGCATCCAGAGACACCATAGGAATTGGGTATCCGGTCAGAACTGGGGAGGCAAGAATGGCAGCCCAGACAACTATATTATAGTGTCCCGCCAAAGTGAAAATAAGCTTTGGGGATTTTACAGAGTAGGGGAAGCAAGAAGCTTTAAGGATCCCAGAGTTGGCCACATTGATGGCCAATGGATCTCTAGCTGTCTATTGTATGAACATCATTTTTACTAGGGCCTGCATTTTGGCCCACATTCTGATGTTGGTGTTGGTGATCAATTGAAGTTTGGAATCAATATTTGATCCCATAATGGTGTCTCCCTTCAAATACTTCATTGTGAATGGGAGCTTTTCTATGGCCTTCTCAGCCTTGGTCTTGATGGCTGCCCAGGTGGTAGCAGTGGTGGGGAGATCTAGACTCTGGAGTGGAGATGATGCAGATGCCTCTGACATGATTGATGAGTGGTATTTTGGCAACTTGCAAGGCAAGACGACCATCAATATTTATATAAAACAAAGCATTATTCTAGATTTTTGAGATCTTACCATCGCATCACACCTGTGCCTGTGAGAATTGTTAGCTCATGTCAAAACCCTGAAAAGATATATATATATATATATATATATATATATATATATATATATATATATATAAAACAAGCGTAACTTAGGAATTTGACCCCTTTTCTAGGCCTCCCAAGATTCTAGCACATGTGACAAGAAAGAAACAAGGAGCAAATGAAGACTTGGGACTCGGAGTCTGGAAAACTAACTGTTATTGACATGACCAGAAATGATCTGTATTAGGTTGACGTGGGGGTGTCACGTGGCCATGTAGTAATGGGAGTTATGGCATTAACACTGACAACTATCTAAATGTGTGAGGGAATGAATTCCACTTGGGCTAAACTTGAATGCTCATGTGGGAACTTAATCCTCCATTTAGACTGACTTGACAGAGGAGAGAGAAAACTACCATGGCCAAACCAGCAAGGTGCCAAGTTCGAACCAAGCACCCATCTTTCTCAGATGAGCTCCATATTTGGGGTTTCTAATGCATGAAGTGCAATGAGCTCGCTACTAGGGAGAGTGTGGATTATACAAACAAACATACACAGAGCCAAAGCACAAGCGAGGGCCAAAGCATGACTCACAGACTTGACCAAAAATAGGCATATAGATAGACACAAACATATATATACATATTGTATAATACTAAAATATACAAAGCATACATACTATTATAGCTGCACAGAGGGTGGACAACCTTCTGGCAGAGCCAACCCACCAACGGGAGGAGATAGAAAGAAAAACCAGAGATGAAAATGAAACAAAAACAAAAAGAAAAGAAAACAAAAACAAGTGAGAACCAGAAAACCAAAAACTAGAGAAAGAAGAGTCAAAGGCCTACCTAGAAACATGGGAAATGAGGGAAAAGTGAGCATAGGAGGCGCTCTGCAAAAATTTCACCTTTGAGTGACCATGAACAAGCACTACAAATCACTACTTAATTAACCACTAAGCATAGGGAGCAATTTTCTATTTAATCACCTTAATCACCTTTAAAATCGCTTTGAGTGTTTAATCGCGGTAAATGTGAAAATGACAGGTAACTCCCATTTATACCCTTAGGGTAAAAATGGGTTGCATTCTTTCCACAAACTCTAGGAAAAGAAGACCTTTGGAATCCATGCCCAAGGATTTCATGCAGCCACACCTTCTCGCAAAAGAAGACATGATGGAAGAGAATCCCAAGGTCTAAAATCTGGTTGGCTCAAAAGAACAAGCAAACTCTGGGACCGGGTTCTAGAGACATGAGAAGAAACGAAACAAAGGGAAACAACCCTCCTGAAAGAAAATCCCAGAGGGAAACAAAGGAAACAAAGGGAAACAAGGGAAAGAGCAAAAGAAAAAAAGGGGGACCCAACATTTTTCCTACAAAATGTAGGGAGGGGTATGAAGGGCATAACAAATGGAAACTATCTAGGATGAATTCTTTAGCGCATTTGAGAACTTTAGAATCTCTGGTTCACAAAAAAAAATGGAATTAACGCTTACTTGGAGCCTTCTGCTTGCAAAGTGTGAGGCGTCTAAGAAAATCAGACTCATCATTGACTCAATCTTTTGGTCTTTCGTCAGCTGTGAAGTGTGTGCTTTGAAATAAAACCAAGATGATGACCTCTAGGAGAAGCAGAGAGGAGGCACTATGTAAATCAAACCAAGGTCATCATATCGTGCACATTTCCCCTGAATACTAGAATTCTCTATTCTTTAGTTCTTTCTTTTCTTTTCTTTTTTGGATGGAAAGGCGGTACTTCTTTCACCATGAACCTTAAGCTTAGCCAAGTTTAACAGTGGTACTTCTTTCACCTTGCCACCCACCTTAAATTTCCAAATAGGAGAGAATATTCTAGACCCAGGATATTTTGATGATTTTCAGATTTGGTTAATCAGCTAGTGCAAATGATCTACCCTCGAGGTGTCCGATTACTTGTGTTGGTGCCCAAAAACACTGAATTGAATTTCCTTTGGACTTGCCAATCCAATGATGGGAAATCCAATTATTTTTGGCCAACTAATGGGAATGATCAATTATGATCCTCTTCCCCTATGCTTCTGGCTCTGCAGGACCAAGGCGGGTGAACCTTCACCTGAATAGGCTTTTTATGGCAGATAACCTGTGTATGAAACTCAAACTTCCGTCTCTCAAAGTATGGCAAGGAACTTGAAATAAATATAACTAAAATCAATATATCATGAACTGTAAATTGAAATTCTTTAAGTAATTGAAAGAATTTTTAGTAAATGTGTATGTAATTTAAAATGAACAGATAGATAAGATATCACAAAACTATAAACAATGAACTGAATAACTATAATCCAAATAATGATTAGACCAGTGC
>MU227264.1:410062-454437 GCA_018584345.1 Thuja plicata | reverse complement strand
TTCTTATTGTATTGTCTCCCTTTACATTTTACATTATGTATATATATGAGTTTGAGTGGCTTTCACACCTATTTAGGGTGAAAAGACACAACTCTTATTACAAATTATTTTGAAAAAATAATAAACTAACTAAAAAATAACTACCTACTTTCGGATTTTGGCTTTGGTCGAAAATCCAAAACATATTGTAAAAATCTAATATTTTTTTTGGAGATAGGAAATTTGATTTCCCAAACTGGGTCTTTTTTAGATTTTTAAAATTCGACCATCTTCATTCTCTGTCGACATCATCTTTGCAGCAGGTCTAAATTCCAGCATCTCTGAAACCTTCGCTTGCATAATTTTGATTGTTCCTCTCACAGAGCTTCCTTCCATAATCCCTCAAATTTTAATTGAAAATTAATATTTTGTTGTATCCCATTTAATGTACTTCATCATATTATTAATTATTGGGCATAGAGTTTAGGATTCCATTTTTTAGAGTCTTATCACTTTATAGGACTCTAAATTTTTCCAAAAATTGAGAGCTCCAACAACTTGCTTCTTGAATTTTTTGTTAACCGATGTCCAGACTGTCAAGATGTCAATCTGATGAAGATTACCCATAACCTTTTACCATACTTGCAAAATAACTTCAAAGTGTAGACAAATTCCACCATGCTAACAATAGATTCCAAATTCACCAGAATGCACAAGGTACCGTTCCAAAGACTAGATGTTATGCAAAGCATACTGGTCTACAAAATGAAGGCAACACACTGGGAACCTGGACAAAAAAAGAAAATGAAAAAGCCAAAAACAAAAGGAAAACATGAAAAGGAAGGACGGTCTTGGAGGATGGCCAACAAACTATTTATAAGGCACTCCAAATCGAACACCGGGAAAGATATTTACAAGCAAGAATTTTACATATAGTACAGCTTTGGACAAACTTACCACCTACCTTATTCAAAGTAGTGCTTGAGAAACTTCCCATTGACAAGAAATGGGACGGCTTCTCCGGTCATAGTATTGAGGTAATAAGTATTTTCCCCACAGATCTTAGATATATGGTCCAAGCCAAAGCCGTTGGAACTTAGTGTGCTTTCCCTTCTTTTTCTGGGCCTTGTCCCACAAGAGAACCAAGTCTGAAATCTGAAAGGACTTATACTGGGCTCTTCAGTCAAACCATCATTTTACTATTGATTGGTGACACAAAATGTTTAAGGGCTGCGTCTCTTTGTTCCTCCATTCACATGAGGTTCAAAAGCTGAACTTCCAAAATGTTGTCCCGGTTGCTGAATTCCTGCATAAACTCAAGTACCAGAATCTATAATTTGATGGGGAATACTAGATTCTGGCCATAAACTAGATGGAATGGGGATGTCCCTAAGGCTACAATTATTTGTATGCGATCGTCCCAGAGGGAGAACCTAAGATTTTGGTGCTAGTCCTGGGGGTTTTGTTCTAATAAATGTTTGATCACCTTAAGTAGATTTTTGTTGGTTGATTCAACAACACCATTACCCTGGAGGTAGTAGTTGGTAGAGAAATTTAGGGTGATCTTTTGGTCATAGGTCCATTCAAGTAATTGCACCAAAGAAAACATCAGACCATTGTCACACACTATAGCAAATGACATTTCAAATCTTGTGACTATGTTTTCTTCCAGGAATTTTATAACTATGTCTGCCGTGTTATTTTTACAAGGAATTACTTTAGACCACCGGGTGCAGTAATCGGTAGCAGTCAGGATGTACTGGTGGTTGGAAGATGAGTTGGGGTTGATTTTTCTAATAAATTCAAATGCCCATTGGGCGAAGGGTCTAGCTTCAAAGACTGGCTGCAAAGGCATGAACGGGTTCTGCTCACGATGTGCCATGGTTTGGCAAGTATGGCATCTCCTAACATGAGTGTATACATCTTTAAAGATACAAGGCCAATAGTATTCGGCCTGAAGGATCTAATGGGAAATGGAATCAGTTGAGCCATGATCAGTTCCAAACTACCCATGGAATTCTTCGATCATCTTTATAGCTTGGTCCCTGTTGGTGCTCAAATCAACAGATTGGATTTACTATGGACTTGCCAATCCAATGCTTGAAAACCCAAGTGATTTGGCCAACTAACAAGTCACAACCAAGGCAAGGTTGG
This sequence comes from Thuja plicata, assembly GCA_018584345.1. Taxonomy (NCBI): domain Eukaryota; kingdom Viridiplantae; phylum Streptophyta; class Pinopsida; order Cupressales; family Cupressaceae; genus Thuja; species Thuja plicata. Next base: position 452,304 of record MU227264.1, on the reverse strand, counting down.
AACTTTTGAAATTTTGGCTTTGCAAAACCAAGGCTGGTATGCCTATACCTTGACTTATCCTTCAAATTACAAGTCTTTTTATTGCAGATAAGTAACACTTCAACCTTCTATCTCAAGTATGGCAAGGCACTTGAAAGAAATCTAATTGAAAGCAATATATCATGAACCATAAATTGAAATTATTTAAGTAATTAAAATAATTATTAGTAAATGTGTATGTAATTTGAAATGAACAGATATATAAGATATCACAAAACTATAAACAATGAACTGAATAAATATAATCCAAATAAGCAAGAAAGACCAGTGCCTTAATCAACCATGGGCAATAGAGTCACTATCATTCCAATCTTATGTTCAACCTCAGAGATAGTTTTATAAGAAAACTTATCACTTCAAAGGTGTTATGGAATGTACATGCAACCTAAAACAAATTCAGAGATATTTCAAAAGGGTAATACTTCTTAGATGACAGCCCAATTGACTAAGGGCTCAATCAACAGAATTTAACCATGCAAAATGAGAAAACCAATTGAAAATATAGACTATATTGAATCAAATCAAGAAGCATGCACATCAAACTATCACTTTGAAGAAGTTCTATTGGTTTATCCGAGGGACTAATTGTAAAATGATTAATGAAACAATTGCATATAGGAAGAAAAAAGACTTATCTTATTGATTTTAAAGAAATAGTACATCCAGGTCCATGTTATAGTTGTTGATCCAAAACTATCCAAATATGTGAAATTGTATTATTGTATTCCTTTCTCTTTATATTTTACATTATGTATATATATGTGTTTGAGTGGATTTCACACAACTTTAGGGTGAAAAGACACAACTCTTATTACAAATTATTTTGAAAAAATAATAAACTAACTAAAAATTAACTACCTAACTTTCGGATTTGGCTTTGGTCGAAAATCCAAAACACCTCATGAAAAGCTAATATTTATTCTGGAGATAGGAAATTTGATTTCCCAAACTGGGTCATTTTTAGATTTTTAAAATTTGACTATCTTTATTCTCTGTCAAAATCATCTTTGTAGCAGGTCTAAATTCTAGTATTTTCTGAAGGCTTCGATTAGTTAGTTCTATTTATTTGTGTCATAAAGCTTCCTTCCTTTGATCTTTTTAAGTATGGAGAAACATGCTTCTTGATAATGGATTGGGACTTATAAATTATCAAAATTTAGGGTACCACCAGACCTTATTTATCCACTGGAGGTATACCCCTTCATAATTTTTGTGAAAAAGTGTTCCATTTTTTTATCATGAAGTGCGCGCTTTTCAGCCGCAAGGCGTGATGTTTGTTTGGGGAAGGCCTCTCTAGGAATCTGTTGTTCAATAATAAGTATACTAGGTTGGTATACCATGGATCTTGTGTGATAGACTCCACTGTATAAGTTTGGCACTCGATGTTGGGAGTCTCTTTTGATATCGCTCTACATAGTCCCTGGCCTCAGACTATCTTCATGGGTTGCATTTCCAAATCATACTCCTAGAGGATGGCCATCCATTTACCTCATTGTTCACCCAATTCACTCTATAAAATTAGAGACTTAATAGCTTGGTCTGGGATGATAGCATGCACTTTGCTCCAGAGAATGTAATGCCAGAATTACTTCACGGTGTAGACGAGAGCAAAGGCCTACTTTTCCAAAGGTGAATACCGGACTTTGACATTCTTAAAAGGGGAGCTCATGAAAGCTATTGGTCATTCTTCCCCTCTAACCTTCTTAATCAATACTACCATGGAAGAATGTAGTGAAGCAAAGGAGTATATGTGGAAAGGGAGGGAATAGTACGAACTAGCCAAGACTGGTGCCTCCACAATCATTTTCTTAATCTAGGCAAATGCTCACTTTGCTTTAGGACTTCACTCAATCTTTGTATCTTTCTTCATCATCTCATTGAGTGGTTTCACTAGGTCAGTGAATCCAGTGATGAACCACTCGACAAAATTTATCTTTCCTAAGAAAGATCTCATTTTGTTCATGCTGTCGGGCATCTGTAGATTTAGCAGTGCTTCAACTCTCTCAGGGTCAATGGATATATCCTTCTCAGAGACAATATGCCTGAGTAGCTTCCCTTCAGTGACCCCAAATATACATTTCTTAGGGTTGAGGGATATTCCATACTGACGACATCTCTCACAAATTTGGGCAAGGTGGGTAGAATGATCACGCCTGTCTTGGGAAAAGACTGTCAAATCATCTATGTAGATGATTATGCACCGATTTACTAGGCCTTCAAATGCAATGTCCATAGCCTTTTGAAATGTGGCCCCTGTGTTGATCATGCCGAAGGGAATTCTCTAGAACGAAAATGTTCCCCACTTGGTGGATAACACCATTTTGTCTCTATCTTCATGCTTAACCATGACCTAGTTATACCCGGAGTACCCATCCAAGGACATCATTTGTGTCCCATTCATGATTTTCAATACCTCATCTAATGAGGGGAGAGGGTGATTATCCTTCTTAGACTCCTTGTTCAAATTTTGAAAAATCCACGCAAAGGCGGATTTCACCACTTTTCTTCCTCATAGGGATGATGTTAGCAACCCACATAGTGTGATGGATAGGAAAGATAATCCAGGTTGACTACAATTTTTGAACCTCCTGATGAATTAGAGGCTCTATCAGTGGGTTTACTGGTCTTTTCTTTTGCCAGAAGGGCTTAGCATCAGGTTTTAGTGGGATGGTATGAGTCATAATTGATGTGTCATATGTCTTCAAATCCTCATACCCCTACACAATTATGTTAATGTATTCTTAGAGAACCACGAGAATCTTCTCCTTCTCCTCAGGGGAGTAGGAGGTGCCAATGTGTACCAATTTTTCTTCACCAGGCTGGCCGATGTTAACTTTTTTGAATTTTCCTCCTTCAAATGAGGATGATATATTTTCTCGGCCCCGAGAGTCTGAGTCAAAGATTCATTCTAGCGCTACCATCCCTTTAGGGATGGTGTTGGTTGGAAAGTCTATGATCCCATCATCTTCTTCACCCTGCCCAGTATCTTCATGATCTCTTTCTTCCATTATTTGGTCCTCAAAAACACCAACATTGGCCATGAAGGCCAAAATATGCTGATCATCCTCAAAGACTTGAAAGTGGGTGATGTTGTCTAGAATGGATGGGGTGGGGACCATTTTAACAGAGAATTTCTAGAGCCGGGAGCTAGCCATTGGATTAAGAGTGCTAGCAGATACGACAAGGGCATCAAAATATTTGATGAGGCTCCATGCCCGGTTGGGGTATGAAGCTAGCCTTTTATCATGATGTGTATTGGCTCTAGACTTTCTTGACGATCAACACTAAATCACCCAATACCTAGCGGTGGGTGATCCCCTTTCTTAGTGCAAATAGGATTCCAAGGACCAAGGCCTCATACTCTGTGAAGTTGTTCATGTAGTTGAACTGCAGCCTATAAGATGCGAGGAAGGATTTCCCCCAAGGGTTGATCAATTCCACACTGGCCACATAGCCTTATTTAGAATGGGACCCATCAAATTTAAGGGTCCACAAGTCATTGTTCCTTGTCTGGGGCTAGGAAGGCTAAGTGGCCTTTATATTATTTTTGGGAAGGTTGGGAGGAGTTTCCTCTGGCTCTGATGGCTCATGGGTGAGGTTTTCTTCTGGAGAAGCCTATGATTGGGATGCCTAGGCAAGTGGTACTACAAGGGTGCTACTAGATGGACTACAGGGTCCAGGCATGTTTTCTTTGTATTATTTCTCCTGGAGGGCATTGATATGGCGGGTAGCAGCGGCAATGCAAGGCTCACACTCTAGTTCTGAATGTTTTTGATAATGCACCCGATACCAAGTGCCGGAAAAGAGTGTAGTAGGGGTTTTTGAAATATCCTATGAGTTAAACTCATCCATTATTTTTTCTTCTAGGTCTTGGATTCTCTGAGTGACAATGGTATTTTCCCCAGGGGTGAAATCAAATGTCAAGGTTTCTAGGGGTCGGTACACCCCTGGGGACGTCTCAAAGAAGAGGAATTCATTTACCTTCCTGACTTCGGTGAGGGTTTGTTTCATCCTGGGTTCACTTTCTACTTGGATCTGGTTAGAATCTCCCTCTCAGGGAAGCCACAAGTGGGAAAAGTTGGTGGAGAAATACCCATTAAGGGACTTAGATCAATTATGAATCAACAACATCCCATAAGTCTCTGGGATGTCGACCACTTGGATGTCGATTTTGCTTGCTATCCAGTGATCTTGGATGAGCTAAATTTGGATGTTCTTAAGCTCACCTACCATTTTTATAGCATTTTTGTCTAGCTGGACTACTGCACCTTTAGTTAGAGTGGGATGTAGTCTGAGCTTCTGACATATTGATAAGGGCATGATGTTGCCCGAAGCACCAGAATCTACCAAGCAATTGTGTAGGTTCTTCCCTTGTATGTTTAAGCCTAGTAAGAAGGGAGGATCTTCGGTGTTTCTTTGGAAGATAGCAACATTTGCATCATCAAAAGTGATAGTTTTGGGTGGCTAACTGATAGCTTCCAGGTTTCCCAAGAGCTTTAGAAGAGGCTTCCTCTACTCAGGACAATTCACCAAAATCTCCATCAAGGTCATGGAGGTGGTGGTTCATTCTAATGCCTTCGTGATGTCAAACCTTCCCCCAGGGAATTATTGGCTTCCCTCGGTTGGGTCCTTAGCTTGATTAGAGCTAGACCCTTTCAGTGGGAAGGAGCGATCAGTTGTGTTGTCCTAGGGAGGGATGTCTTTGGGTGGTGTAGGTGTATAAACTGGTCCTTTACTAGCCTAACTTTGAGTGTTGTAGGTAGTCTGTGGGTTGGTGAAGGCATTGGCCTCAAAGGCCGAAATAGATTCATCAAAGAACCCCTGTATTTTGGGTTCTTTTTCATCTTCTTTTTCTAATCCAAAGAAGACGGTCTCATAGGTGAAGGCACCATGAGCAAGCTCTTGTATGGGAGGTTTTGGGGGAGTAGGATTAGCAGTTTGTTATCTTTCTAGCTAGGAGATCATGATGACCTTCTCCAACGTGGTGCAGTTCACCTTGGAATGAGAGCTAGTGTCGTGTAATCTACACCAGTTAGTCAGGGGCTGGATTTCTATGACTAGCGTGAAATGGGAAGGTCCAACACTGCCTGATTGGTGTTTTGGTTTAGAGGAGGACCTCTAGTATTAGCATTGTTGTTCCATTGCTGTTGGTGGGGCCGAGGCTCATTGTTGTAATTACTTCCTTCAGCATTGGTATTTCATTATCTAGAGAAGACATTCCCTCTCTGGGAATTGGTGTTGTGGGGCACAAATGACCCCACCTTCAACTGTCCCATGTCCACAGTTAGTGAGGATAATAGCCACCAGAGGGATTCAACCTCGGTAGACAACTAGATGTTCACATCACAATGTGATGGTTGTTGAGGTGGGTTCTCAGGGAAGGAAGCAGTAGGTATCGGAGTCAAGGGTGACAACCCTCTAGCGATGGGCAACTAGAAGAAAGGCACTCTGGAAGGTTGTTTCGATGGTTGTGTTTTCTACGGCTGGACATTCTAGGGAACAAGTTCTAGACCCGATATTGTCTGGGCTTGCGATGGATATATGTACTAGTCTTGTTTGTCTATCGATGGTGGTGGGGGAGTCATGGCCATTGTATGGGTCCCATTGCCTAATTGGGGTTGTATCCCCCAGTGTAAGAAGTTCTATCAGGTATCATGTTAAAAGGCATGCTCTACCCAATCCTGCCAAGTGATTTGTTCAGACCGCAGGAAAACTTCAAGGCTAGATTGTAAACCTTTACCAGAGTATCCTGGTTAGTGGGGGTGGTAGTTCTCCATAGGAAAGTGGCAAAAAAAGGGTCCATCGCATTTAGGTATGTTTGGATAGTCACTTCTGGGGATCAGATAAAAGGACCCGTGCATCGCTTCAAGGTGCATTAGAACTGATGGTTAAATGCTGCAAGGGGTTTGTTCGGTTCCTTCCTGATGGAGATGAACTAGCTGTGGGACCATGCTAGGTCCACATGTATGTGGAAGGCTAATAGAAAGGTGTACTCCATGTCTTGCTAACTTTTGATGGAGTTGGTAGGTAGGTTAAGGTACCAGTTCAACTCATTCTGTCCCAAGGACAGAGGGAACATTTGGGTCACAATGTCTTGATGTTGGATCCGGTGTCGGTTCATGGAATCTTTGTATGCCTATAGATAATATTCTATGATTTGTGAGCCTAAGTGCTCATATTAGGGATAGATCTTTTCTAGGTATGCAGGAAGATCGTTGGTTCCACACAGAAACTGTCCCATTGGGGACTTGGTGTTACCAAAGTATGTAGCCATTAGGGGTGTTGGATTTTGGCTGGACTGAGTGTTAATCCTTGGGATTGTCTGGGAGACTTGGGTATTCTGAGATGTAGTAGATCCCCAGACATTGTTGGCTAACTTTTTTTTTGGGAACCCTTTCTTTTGAACAGGAGGCTCAAGTTCAACAAACCTTCTGGGATTGGGGGCTAACCTAAGAACTCTTTCGAATTGGGAAGGTGAAAATGATCCAATCCCACTAAAGGTCTTCTTTCTAAAACTATGGCTTGGGGAAACCTCAAGAAGTGTAAAATCTAAATCCTTAGAAGGGGACGAGCTCATGCCCTCCCTCTAGCATCAGTTTCTATTGACGGTCTTTGTGACCAGGTTCACCAACAGATGTAAGTTGTCACCGGGTACCAGCCAAATTTGCCTGTAAAGGTTGTCTAGGGAATAAATTCTCTGGGCCTTCAAGCATGTGAGAGTCAAGTCTCGATGGTGTGAGAGCTAAGTTGGGAGTGTGACTATTTTTTTAAGGGGGATAGCTGGTTTTCTTGGCTCATCTTCTCCAGGGATTTTTTTAGGTCGGGGTTTCCTGCAAGCATGTATTAGCTTACCAAATAAACTTCAAAAGATAGGCTAGGGTTAGAAGTATTCTATTCTATCTGTAGTTGTGCAAATACATTCAAAACATCAACCAAGCTCTAACATACTACAACAAAATACTGAATGCATACATAACCATCAGTTCATACATATTCAATAGTGAGGGGAAAAGGAGGTCATTAACCTACTTAAAACATTAGAGCAAGGGACATTAGAAACATACAACACAAAAGAATGTTAATCCAAAGATCAGAATGCTAACAACATCATTGCCAAAACTCCTCTTTCTTCATTAACAGATTTTCCAGCGAGCACTGGTACGTACAATAATGGATCCAAGGGAGCGTCTATCTACTGAGAACTTCTAAGAACTAAGGCGCATTGAACTCTGCAACTGCTAGAAATGAAAGGCTAAAATGCTATAGACATGGATTGTAAAAACATCAATTCTGCCAACAATTGGAATGAGGTTGGAGTTATTATTTATACACAAATTTTCCCTAAAATTAACCTAACTTATCTTTAAACTCAATAATAAAATATGATTTTCGGTGGCCAATACTACCTACACCACGCTACAACCTCAAGAAGCATAGAGGTCTGACATGTCAAAAGAATAAGACAAGAGAAAAGGTATGGAAGAATCGGCCTTGAGAAGAGAGCTAGAAGGAGGAAAGAAGAAATCTGATCCCCTAAGGATTGAGGCTACATGCCTCATCAATGAAGAAGTGACTCACTATCTTTGATGCACCAAGTGTTCAATGCTGGAGTGGCACCTTGGGAAGACCACTTGTTAGAACCATACCTCGAGATGACATGCCTTGCTGGGGTCACCTACTTTCTGACCCCCTTATTATCTTCTTGATAATGATCGGTCTTCTCTAGGGAGCTTGGACATAGGTCACCAAAAGAATACAAAAATGTGGATCCGAAACTCTAGGATTTGGGAGCTTTTTCTCAAAGAATAAAGAATGCTAAAAAATGTATCCTGCTAGTAGAAATCTCCAGAATATGGAGAACTTTATTGTTCCTTGCTATCTTTGAATGTTTCTAGGATTTGGGTAATCCCATCCTCATCAATGTCTCTGAGGCCGGCCCAGAGGTACTTGGCTACCTCCACTTGTTCGCCCAGATCTAGAGTCTTTTCCATGAATTTAGTGGCCATCTTTGTGGCATCATGGCCCTAGAGCACCATGCGAGATATACAAGAGATTTCCGCTTTGTTAATTCCTTCTTGGGATTGGTATCAAGCTTCCATTAGCTCATCAAATTTTTGTATGACATACTTCTCCAGAGTACATGTCTCAGTACTAAAGGGATCAACTCCTAAAACCCTTGTAATGAATGCCTTGTATAAATTCAAAGAATAATCTATCTCTAGCACCTTGTCCCATGAGGTGCCTACTAGTTGCTTGGTTATCTCTAATGTGAGATCAAGTCTAGAGTCCTGGGTCTGGACAAAATTAAAGGGCTCCTCTCCCAAAATTCTAGCTTCAAAAACAATTTCCTCCTTGATGCTCACGAGTTCTCCTATCTCACCTATCCAAGCCTTGTATTTCTTGACCTCTCCCTCCTAGATGGTAATGGTAGTTTTAGCCTGATGCAACACATTCTTGGCTATGTATAGGTCGGGGAGTGTGGTCACTAGGAAACACCAGACATTCCCTACCTATTCTGCTACCCAATCATCAACTGCCCGCACTTTCTTTTTCATACTCCTAAGTGCGTCGATGTCACCCTATGGGAGTGGTGCTCTGGATGAGGAAGTTTGTAGAGGAATGACATTGATGGGCTGGGCAAGTTCTATCAGAAGCCGGACAAGATTTGTGTTCTTCTCTTTTTCTGCCTTGAACTTCTGGGCTTCCTTTTCATAGCAGGCTTCTACAACCTTGGCCACTTCTTTTAGCAGGTCCAACTCACCCTTCTTTCTCCTCCTCCCTAGAGATATTTTTGTGATTGTATACTCTCTAGCCTTTGCTATCATCGCGTCTACCTATGGGGGAGGTGTTGCAACTACCGCAACTGTGTCTCCGCCTGACCCAGTCCAGAGGGTATGGATTGTCCAGCATTTCTTTGCCTTGGGGGATTTTGCACTTGCACCATCATCTCTGCCAAAGAGAGATGGGCCTTGGCCAGTGTTGGGGCCTTCCTTTTTCTTGAATCCACAAACCATTGTGGTGGTTGGGGTGGCCTTGCTGCTAGAGTTTGATCTTGTAAATCCCCTCTGGGGCTCTGTTGTGCAGTCCTAGGTTCTTGAGTCTCTCCGGACTCTTTTCCTGTATCCTTGGGTCCACTAGCATCACCCACCTTGGTGTAATTAGTGTCATCTACCTCAGTGTCCACGTCTTTAGCAGCATCATATTTTGCATTTGTATCCCCAGGGTTCTGCCCCTCATCTCGCTATTGTTTTTGTTGCTAATATTATTCTTCATCCTTGTCTACCGAGATGTTCTCCTCTATTGGAATATCTTTAAGTGGTGGTAGAGGCATCAAGCCTAGATTTATCATTTGGGCCACTATGATTACCTCACTAAATGTTACCTTCTTCAGAGGTAGCGTCTGGAGCATGGCGGTTGAGGTTATGGTTGTTCCCATAGGTCTGGTTCCCTCAGCCAATGTTGGTTTCTCATCCTATATTTTCTCATCCTCCATGGTGCTTGCAACCTGTATCTCTGGGATGTTAGATATTTTCATCTATTCTGGCTCCTTTTCAGGTTCCACCCAGACTTCTTGCTCTCGGGTAGCCTCTTTCTCTGGGGTTTCTTTCTCAAGAGGGGCCACCACTTTCTCTTGGGAAGCTATTTCTTCTACTTCCTTCCCGATATCCCCTTGTAAGTTCACCAGTTCATATGTCACAAATAGGTCATCAAACTCATCTTGTGGAGGGGAGGTCTCCAGGGGATCTTCGGGTCGATTGTCCGGCTTTGGGGAGTCTGAGGAGACAATCTATATTTGAGGGATGCTAGGCATCCTGATTTTTGGCTCCACCTTTGGTTGATGGTTAGTTCTTTTATTTTTCCTCCTTGTCACCAATGAGGGCCATGCATCTAACATAGCTTCCCGCTCTTCCTTTGCTCTAGTCCCTGTTTCTCAGACCATCAATGCTGCAAGTGAAGGAGAAGTGGGAGGGCGGACAGGTCCAGTCATAATGGCCAGGGTGACCAACCGGGTGATGAATTTTTCCTTCATGTGTCAGGTTTCTGCCAGAGTTTGCTGCATTTTCTCCACTATGGGAGTAGTGGCTGACACTTGAGATGGGGTCCCTACTTTCCTCTTTCCTCTGTCCTTTCCTTGCAAGGAGGTTCCAGCCCCGAAAGTTGAGCCTCGCACAAATGGGCATGCCTTCTTAAAATATGTGTGATTGCGCTCGATCATGTTGTGGATGAGGTCTTCTATTGTTAGGCCCTCCTACACATCCCAATCTACCAGAGGGAGATCCATCTTATCTACACCCTTTTCTTTGTATTGTGGGTCCACTATGGACTTGGTATCCAAAAAGTCATCCGGGAACTTCTGAAGCTTGAGCCTCTTCATCATTCCCATTGTCATCCAGATGAAATGCCAGTTCTGGACTTCAAAGTCATCCTGGAAGTTTTCCCAAAAGTCTTCCATGTGATACTCGTGGGGCTCTGATGCCTAGGGAAGTGTCGTTGCTATTTTTCTTAGCGGATCAAAATTCTTCCGCTCTAGATAGAACTCTGATAGTCCTAGACTTTTGAGTTCATTGTCTGCCTCCTTTGCCATGACCAGACTAAAAGAGTAGTTCCCATAAGTGATTGGGAATGGAACATTCATCACCTTGTTCACTATGAAAAGGGCATGTAGCTTTGGGATATACCTGCAATACTCTAAAATAATTATTCTATCCGCACAATGTTTGGGAAATAAATAGGGTATCCCGGAGAAGCCGGTCACCCAAATATATGTCTGCTATTGAAACTAAATATAATAATGGCCATAAGTTCTGACCAAGTCTATTATCTCTTTGGAGAGCTAGTATCCAACATCTAGAGTAGGTGTGAGGAGGTTGTAGTAGATCAAGGCATCGTTCACTCAGCATAAGCTGAGGAAACTAGCCTATCATAGGATCTGTGGGAAGTAATCCCATGAAGCATTCTGGCATACACTAGTTCCAAGTACACCTACTGTAAGTAATCCCTAGGTCATGGGGCATTCTTGTGCTAGTGCCCACAAAACATAGGATGTCATGTAGAATTTGGAGGACTTGGTGACCTGGAGAAATTGGGAGTCCACATGATTTGCAATGATGGTGGCCCAATTAAAGTTTTTCTTGCCAGAGGTGATACTAAATAAGAAATAGTACATCCATACTGAGAATTCCCAAGCATGGGGTTGTCTGAAGACCCTTCATAGTGTGATAATCCCCATTTGTATGCTTTCTTTAAATTTGGTCTAGGGGATTTCTAGCTTTATCTTCTTGAAGTCTTTCCTTGGCACCTTAAGCCATTTGTTGTTGAGGTACTGCCAGGCCATGTATTCTAACTTCTAAAACTCCTCCAAGGCTAGAGCTGGGTGAGAATGGTAGCATTAGAAAATTGGGGAATCCCCAACCCTACGTGAAAATTCATGGTGTCCAAAGAAACCATAGGAATTGGGTATCCGGTTGGAATTGGGGAAGCAAGCATGATAGCCTGGACAACTGTATTATAGTGTCTCACCAAAGTGAGAATAAGCTTTGGGGCTTGCACAAAGTAGGGGAAGCAAGCATCTTTAAGGATCCTGGAGTTGGCCACATTGATGGCCAATGGATCTCTAGCTATCTGTTGTATGAACATCATTTTTACCAGGGCCTGCATTTCGGCCCACACTTTGACACTGGTGTCAGTGATCAACTGAAGTTTAGAATCAATCTTTGATCCTACAATGGTGTCTCCCTTTAGATAATTCATTGTGAATAGGAGCTTTTCTAGGGCCTTCTCAGCCTTGGTCCTGATGATTTCCCGGGTGGCAGCAGTGGTGGGGAGATCTGGACTCCTAGGTGGAGATGATGTAGATGCCTCTGACATGATTGATGAGTGGTATTTCAGCAACCTACAAGGCAAGATGACCGTCAATATTTATATAAAACAAAGCATTATTCCAAATTCTGGAGATCTTACCATCACATCACACTTGTCCCAGTGAGAATTTTTAGCTCATGTCAAAACCTTGAATAAGATATACATTTAAAAAGCGTAACTTGGGAATTTGACCCCTTTTTTGGGCCTCCCAAGATTGTAGCACATGTGACAAGAAAGAAACAAGGAGTAAATGAAGACTGGGATCCAGAGTCTGGAAAACTAACTGTTACTAACATGGCTAGAAATAAGCTATATTAGGATGACGCAGGGGTGTCACGTAGCCATGCAGTAATGGGAGTTATGGAATTAATATCGACAACTATCCAAATGCATGAGGGAATGAATGCCACTTGGGCCGGACTTGAATGTTCATGTAGGAAATTAATTCACCATTAAGAATTACTTGACAAAGGAGAGAGAAAACCACCATGACCAAACTATTGAGCTGCTAAGTTGGATCCAGGCAGCCATCTTTCTCAAATGAGCTCCATATTTGGCATTTCTGACTCACAGAGTGTGACAAGCTCACTACTGGGCAGAGTTTGGATTATACAAAGAAACATAAACAAAGCCAAAGCACAAGTGAGGGCCGAAGCATGAATCATAGACTTGACTAAAAATAGGCATATATATAGACGCAAACAAATATTTACATAATGTATAATATATACCAAATATATAGAGGTATTTACACAAACCTACTAAAATATACAAAGCATACATACTATTACAGCTGCACAGAGGGCATACAACCTTCTAGCAGAGCCAACCCACCAACGGGAGGCGACAAAAATAAAAACCAGAGATGAAAACGAAAGCAAAATAAAAAGAAAACAAAACAAAAACATGCGGGAACCAAAAAACCAGAAACCAGAGAAAGAAGAGCTGAAGGCCTACCTGGAAACATGGGAAATGCGGGAAAAGAAAGCACGGGAGGTGCTATGAAAAAAGTTCACTTTCGAGTGACCACAAAAAAGCACTATAAATCACTTTTTAATTAACTACTAAGCATAGGGATTAATTTGTTATTTAATTGCCTTAATCTCCTTTGAAATTTCTCTAAGTGTTTAATCGCGGTAAATGTGAAAATGACAGGTAACTCCCATTTATACTGTTAGGGTAAAAATAGGTTGCATTATTTCTAAAAACTCTGAGATAAGTAGACCTCTAGACTTCGGACCTGGGGATTTCATGTAGCCACACCTTCTCATGAAAGAAGACATGATGGAAGAGAATCCCAGGGTCCAGAATCTGGTCGGCTCAAAAGAATAAGAGAACTCTGGGACCGGGTCCCAGAGACACGAGAAGACATGAAACAAAAGGAAAACAACCCTCATGGAAGCAAAGCCTGGAGGGAAACAAAGGAAACAAAGGGAAACAAGCAAAAGAGCAAAATCAAAAAAAAGGGGGACCCAACATTTTGCCTACAAAATGTAGGGATGGGTATGCAAGGAATAACACAATGTTATTGTTGTCATTGCATGCTTGCTGCTGTTGTGCACCATATATTGTTTTATACACTATTTATTTCATTGAGACCATGAGCTTGGCTTTTGTAATGTATTTTCTGTTATTGGATCAATGTATTTTTCCCACTCTTTAACATACCCAAAGCATTCATCTAGAAATGTATATGTACATATTCACTAGATAAGACTATCTTGCAACTTAACTATCACTGTATTGAACTAGTTACAATCTTGCATCATTATGTTGGCATAGTTATTCATTATGTTGGCATACTTATTCATTATTTTCATTATTGTTACTTTTTTTAGGTATTCTCAATGGATAGAGCATTTGGTATTGAATGTTTTCATTTGGAGTCCTTGGAAGAACAATGCTCCAAATTATTTAATATGCATGATGATGACATCAAACATGCTATTCTCTACCTTCTGAAACATAATATTGCTGGCTCACATGTACATGATGGGGTGATCTATAAATTAGTATTTTCTACTCTCTTTTAAGTTACCAATCGGTTAGAATGGGTCTTGAAGGTGGTTAAGAATGTGGTTGTTTCTGACAATTTGGAAAAAATTGTGCAGGGGATTCATACCATCAATCCAAACATTATCTCTAGCAGGCTTGGCTCAATTTTTGATAATAGAGCTGGCTTTGAAAATAAAATGGTGGAGGTGTGAGAGGTGTTCAAGCTATCTTGTGCTAATGATGACTACAGTGCTTTGGGTATCTTCCATGGTCACAATAAATATTTTTCACTTGTGATAATAGGAATGTTATGATGGACTACTTCTTTGGAGTTGGCATTTTTGTCAACAAACTAGGTCATCTTTAGATCAAACATAGACATGAAACTTAATTGTTTAACATAATGTATGGAATAATCGTCTTTGTAAATGTTTTTTTTGATACATACTCAGGGTCTAGATATCCACATGTTCATCATCATTACAAAAGCTTATCTAGCTAATGAACTTTATATCCTTATGCATTATGATGTTGTGATTTTGCCTCTTTTTTTGACACAATGAATGATTATATCTCTCTCTTAAAGGGTGGATTATTCATTACTACCATGTCATGTTGTATTTAGTTGTATCTAGCTCTAATTGTTTATTTTATACTATGAAATCTTTAGCATATGTATCATGTGACTTATGTAAATATGATTATGATTGACCTTTATAACATTGAACAAGCCACTCTAAACCAAAATATTGGCCTGCTCAAATTTTTCAAATACACTAGGAACCATAGTGACAAGTAAGCCTACAAGTGTAATAGAATCCACCCCTATTCCTAGAACTTTGAACCACCTACTCTGCAATCTACATATTTAATCATAAAGACACTGCTGAAATTGCAATTATAAAGATTGTTTTTCTACATCTTTTTATCCATGCATATTCTACGTAGCTGCACATGCATTCTTGATTTAGAGTGGGAAAATATTATTTTGGATGCAAGGGAGAGAAGCCAAACCTTCTCTGAAAGTACATAACTTTCATTCCAACTGTAGGAATAGTCTATCAAAAGACTAAAAATTGCACCCTAAATTCACTTGAAGCATCAGATGCCCTGAACCGCCTCACAATAGGTGTGGAATAATCATGCTCAAGGCCTTTCTTAGGAATGGTTTATTCAATCTAAGGACTACTTCTCCCATTATGAGGTGCATTTAACTTGTCAACCCAGGGATGTATACTTGAAATGGTCAGCACGATATGTGCACTAGGTTCCTTAAGGAGTCATTCTGCTTATGCTGCAGGAAGGTAAAAATTCATAAAAGAAACCTACACTAGTGCTGAAGGAAATAATACATTTATCTCCTTACTGAAATGAATGCTAGAAATTTCAACTCTACTTAACCCTATACTTTCAGCCTAGAACATCCATTATAACTATTTTTGCAGATGCTGCAGGAACACTCACAAGGTACGATGCTACAGGAAGAAATTGTAACTTCTATCTGAAATATTGGACATGTTGGAAATGAAATATATTCTATTCTAACCTAATCCACCTCCCAAGTGGCCCCCCTTGGTTAGTTTCTACTAATCTATTAACAAAAAATGTAAACCAAGAACTACTTCATTGTATTTCAAAAACTCATTACATAGAAACAATACATGGAACTTGAAATAGATTGCTGTATAACAGTTTTCTCCAAAAACTTTTGTCTCTATCTTTTCTAGATAACTTCAAACTATTGGTCCAATCCCTATATATAGAGGATCGAACACTTATTATAAAATAGAAAAGAAACTATCTTGCTGGAAACATGCTGGAGAAGAAGATGGAAATACAACAGCCCGTGGTGTGGGTAATGAAGCTCGGGCGACCAGTTCAACATAATAAAGTGCAGAGGGAATATAGGAACACTACATCCCCATGTCCTAGAATAATGGCTCCATTTTAGTAGCCATGTTTCTTGGTGTTGTAATGATCACTCCGCCGTAGCTGGTCCTCAATAGTCTTTTGTGAATGCTGTCGACCACTCTCCAGCCACTTTCTCTCCTGTCAAGTTAGTTATGATGCAGAAATATTCATGCAAAAAGCTTAATCAAATTAAATATCTAGATATTAGAACATATATTTTGATGGTTTTATGAAATACTGCACTATATGTATAATATTAGCAAAATATGTCACAAACATCTACCCATGGTTTATCAGCTCTATCTGGACTTATCACAATTTTTGACTGGCTAGGCTCTCAAATGTTTTGTCAAAAAATAGAACAGAGTATTTAAAATTATACAAAATAAAGGCAATAATTTGGCCTTATCATCTACCCCTTGGTTAATCAAATGCCTGTCCTCAAGCATTGCACCTTCTGGAAATTGACCTAAATTCACCAATTTCAGTTCTTCCTCGCCTCTGGATTTTGAAGGAGTTGTAGAATCCTCTTGTTCTTTCCCAAACTTCCCTTCTATGATCTTCCTGCAGCCTGTCAAGTTTGGTAGTGTTGATATCATACAAGGGCCAAAGGAGCATGGGCGGCTACATTATGAGTGGACACCAGAGCTCCTTCCTGATTTTCCTACCTAGCACTATGTATTTTGGTGCCCAGTGTATAGCTACTTCAAGGTTAATGGGGCTATGTGGTTCTGATCTTTTGAATACCTTTGATAATCTGCCCCATCTACTTCTGGCACTGGTTAAGGCTCTTTGGAAGACAAAATAGGACATTCTGTCATATTCTGCATACACATCTGCTCTGAGTTTAAAATTTTTATCTCTGATTTCCTTTTTAACATTCCCATACATCAGTCTGAACCAATCCATTAGGAATACTTCTGGTTGACTGCTTTCTACTCTTAAGGGTAGGGGTTCTATTTTCTCAAGTTCTCTGTAATTCTCCAATTGTCTATCATAGTTAGCCTCATTGTGCATGTATGACATCAGGGCCCTTAGGTGTATATCCCCTATGTAAGGCAGGGGATTCCATTCAGTCTCTGTTGGGATGATGAAATTATGCACATACAACTCACAAAGTAGGTTTTGTTGCCAAGATAGAAGTGTCTGGTATAAACCATAGAATTCCTGGGCTGATTTGAACTCTGCGTTTACATCTTTGAGGGTCATCATCAACTAAAATAGGAGGAATTGTTCTTTTAGATAGATGGTATAGACCCTAGGTAGAGTTCTACAAGAAATTATTTGGTTAGTCAGCTTAAGGGCATGTTCCATTCTCTGTTTCTCTCTTGCCACTGATCTTTCAATTCTGCAATTTTCTCTCCCTATTTTTCTATTACTTTCTGCAATTTCTTTTTCTCTTCTCCATATAGAGTGGTTTTCAGAACATGCTTATTATATAATTGGAAAAGAAGCATTTGAAAAGTAATCAAACTAATGTTTTCATCTTGGTTTTTCTTCTTCCTTTGTTCTCTCCATAACTGCTCTAAGAATTTTATTAACCAAGTTCGCTTATAGGAAACTAAAGCATTTCCTGTGCAAGCTAGCTGGTGAGTTATAGGGGTTTCTTTCTCATGGGTTGGAACATCCTAATGACTAACTCTAGGGTCATTTTGACATACATTTGGCTCATCTTCACACTCCTCATCCAAATTTTGATGAATGTTTGGGATCTCAGACTGGTTAGGAGAATCATCAGGAACAATATGAATATGAGTTTCCTCAAATTGTTTAGGGGAAGCAGTCTAACTTTCAGTGGGTGCTTTAGGAGTCTACCCTCTCATCCTAGAACTTCTTCTTATAGGGATTTCCTCAACTTCTATGGCCTTTTTCTTACTAACCTTTTTTGTTTTCTCTGTTGCAAGAGTAGTTCCTGCAAGAATAGTGGCTGCAGGAACTGACTTCATCTTCTTCTTTCTTGAGACTTGAGGGTTTCGTGGTTCAGCTGCAGGAATCGAAGTTTCTCCTACTAAATTCTATTTCCTTTTTGTTTGGGCAGCAGTAGGTATTTTTCTCATGTGAGTGATTAAAGCCACATTTTCTTGTAAATTTTTAGTTTCTGCCCCTTGGTTATTTTGCTCGGCAACTAGGTCAGGGGAAACTGCATTATCTTGGCTAATTTGCACATTAGGGGCAATTTGAAGATTAAGGGTTTTATGATGGATGAATTCTTCCCATGTCATAGGGGAGGCATCCCTAAGAGATCTTTCTATGAGTAATTTAATTAGGGCATGGTGAGTAACAGAGTTATCTTTCCCTTTCTAGGTTTCTTCGGCACTAATGTAGAACATATTAAACAGAAAATTGGGTGCATTCATTGGGATATTATGTCATACATATCTAAGTAGCTTAAAATGATGCGCATGTATATTAGAGAATCATCCCTCATAGGTGAAATACCTTATAATGTGCATAGCCAACTCCTAGTATGTTGGAGGAATGGACATCCTTTTGCATCCCTATTTAGTGATCTCCAATGGAGGGTCTCCTGGTAGGGTGAATTGAGCCCTGGCTGACGTGGCATCATGTGCATTGGGGTAGTGTTTCCCTACTGCTAGAAAACTGGTCACTTTCGCTATTTGCTCCTCTATTGCAACAATTGTTAACTCCCATACCGTCTCTTGGCCTTCATCAAATGTGTTTGCAAATTCTGCTGCTGCTTCATCATTGAAGTCCGTCAATTTTAAGAAATATCCCAGCCATCCGTAGGCATTAAATATTCTTACGGCCTCAACATCAGATAGTAAAATATCATGAACCATTGGTTCATGCCACTGCAATTGGCCCCCCATTTTTACCAAATTCAACCTCTACTCTCTTCAACCTCTGCTCTATTCTTGATAATTACCTTCTTCTCTTTTGAATTTTAGACTACCTCTTGTAAAACCACAGACCCTCTTTCACATTCTTCTGGTATTCTTGATATGAACAATAATAATGTACTTTAAAAAAATGAATCATAGATATTCATGTGAGAGAAAGAGTTATGTCATGGTTTTAATACTGGGTCACATCTAGTCTGACAGTTAGGGGTTTATTTAGAATAAAGGTATGACATTTGACACTTGTGTGATGCGGCAGTTGGATTTTAATTAAGACAAGGCCAAAGTACAGATTTGAGGATCTTTAACGAGTAAATAGAAATGAAATTTTTAGAAATTGGCACACTTCCCTACCCCCTATGAAATATTGACAAGTGTCCTCACTTGTCAGACTTGGCAGAAGGTACAGAACTAGATTAAGGCGGCAACGATACATTTATTGCAGTATTCGGTATAACCAACTAAATACATGGGCTAAAAATGGAAATAAATTTGAAAATATTGTACCTGTTAATTGATCATCGCACGTGCCAGGAAAGATTTACGAGAGTGGAATGACGATGTCAGCAGTCAGCATGTGTCAATGTACTATATCTTTATTGAAAGCATAGAAATATGATGACGTGGAAGGTGGGTGGATGGAAGATTTAGAAATGAAGTGGGTTAAAAAAAAGAATGTAGAAAGTGAATGGAGAATTTGAACTTTATGTAAACATAAAGTTTTTATTATGTTCATGCTTCGAAGGAATTCTTATTGAAGAGCTGCAAGAAGAAGGTTGATACCCTCTGCTGCAGGAAGTGTTACTTGTTGATCCTTTACAACTGGTTGGTTGAATTGTTGCAAGAAGCCTTCTTTTGTCTATGGCTGGTGATACAACTTTAGTTTATGTCCATTGATGAGTATCTTAAAGTGTACAGGGTCAATTGTGGTCAACTAGACTGCTCCATTTGTAAATACATGGATTATTTCATATGGACCCAACCATCATGTCTACAGCTTGCTTGGTATCTCCTGGAATATGGAATCATATAGTAATGCCCAATCTCCAACTTTGAACTGCTTACTCTTAATACAGGTATCATACCACTATTTTCTTTTCTTTTGGACAATTTCTATGTGCTGCAGGGCAGACTTGCTTATTTCATCCAAAGAATTGAGATGCAAAAAGCGCTCTCTTTGTGCTATAGGCAGATCAATATTTAACTCCAACATTGTTCTTAATGTCTTGTGTTCAAATTCAATCGGTAGCATTGTTGTTTTACCATATAACAGTTTGAATGGAGTGAACCCTGTGGTGGTCTTCCATGTTGTTCTATATGCCCAGATGACTTCTAATAGTCTGTTGCTCCAATCTCGGCAATGCAAATGGACTGTCTTTGTTAAGATTGCTTCTATTTCCTGATTTGTAACTTCTACTTGTCCATTGGCTTGAGGGTGATAGGGCTTGATTTTCGATGTCTAATATTATATTCCTTCATGAGCTTTGTTATCATATTGGAAGTGAATTGTGTACCTTGATCAGTAACAAGTTCTCTTGGCATGCCATATCTAGTAAAAATTTCTTCATACAAAAATTCAGCTACTTTATGATCTCTGGCATGCTTCATTGCTCTGACTTCAACCCATTTGGTCAGGTAATCTGTGCACACCAGAATGTATGACTTCCCATTGGATGACAGGTCTATTGGGCCAATAAAGTCCATGCCCCATTTATCAAATGGTGTTACCACCACCTGTGGGTTTAAGGGCATTTCATCTAATCTTGTTGGTCGGCCCATTCTTTGACATTTGTCACACTTCCTTGTATAACTTGTATCTTTGTGAAGTGTAGGCCAGTAGTAGCCAGTTGTTAAAATCCTCTATGCTGTTCTTTTGGCTACAAAGTGCCCTCCACATGGTTCATTATGAAATGCATGAAGAATGTCATATGTCTCATCTTCTCTCACACATCTCCTCATGACTTGGTCAGGTCCAGTGTAAAATAATGTGCTATCAATCCAAGACAAATGGAAGCAGTTCTCTACAAGCAGCTTCTTATCCTTATAATTAGCTATATCTGCATACCATGGATTTTAGACAGTAAGATGAAACAAATGTTCATCTGGAAATGCATCATCTATCAAAGTAGTATCTTCTTCAGCATGATGAATTATTGATAGATTATCAGCTACCACGTTTGCTTTCCCTGACTTGTCAATGATTGTTATATCAAATTCCTGCTAAAGAAGAAGCCATCTTGCTAACTTGCCTGTGATGGCAGGCTTGTTCATGAGATACTTAATTGTTGCATGGTCAGTATGAACATAGATAGGATAACCAGTCACATAATGGCATAATTTGTTCAGAGCATAAACTACAGCTAATAATTCTTTTTCAGTCACTGTATAGTTTAACTCTGGTCCATGTAGACTCTTACTAATGTAATAGATTGCATTTTCAAGGTTTTTAGTCTTTTTTCCTAAGATACCACCTACGGTATAGTCTGAAGCATCTGTATGAATGTGAAATGGTAAAGTCTAGTTGGGACCCCTAAGTACTGGTGCAGTTGTCAAAAGTGACTTGAGCTGCAGGAAGGAATCATCACATTCTTTTGTCCAAGCAAATTCAGATTCTTTGGTAAGTAAGTTGTACAGAGGACTAGCTATTTGACTAAAGTTCTAGAGAAACCTCTTATAATAGCCAGTGTGACCTAGGAAAGATCTGAATTCGTTATTCTTAGTAGGAATAGGTTGTGTGAGAATTACCTCTATCTTCATAGGGTCTATCTGGATTCTAGCTTCAGAGATAAAATGTCCCAACACCACTCCTTCCCGCATCATTAGAAAGCACTTTTCACTATTGAGAGATAGGTTATGTTCCTCACATCTGATTAGCACTTTCTCCAAGTTCTTCAGAGCTTCCTCAAATGTGACACCGAATGTAGTGAAGTCATCCATGTAGATTTCCATGCAATCATGGGATATATCAGCAAAGATGCTGATCACAACTCTCTGAAAGGTAGCAGGGGTATTGCATAATCCAAATGGTAATACTGAATAGGCATATGTTCCCCAAGGGCATGTGAATGTGGTCTTTTCTTGATCCTCGGGGGCAATGCTTATCTGATTGTAACCACTATATCCATCTAGAAAGGAAAAATATTTCTTTCCAGCCAAATTATCCAAGACCTGGTCAATAAAAAATAAAGGAAAGTGGTCCTTCTTTGTAGCATTATTTAATTCTTTATAATCCACACATATCCACCACTTACCTCCTTTCTTAGGTACAATTACCAATGGTGATACCCACTTTCTATTTGAGATTGGATAGATGAATCCAGCATCCAACAAATTCTACAACTCAGTTTTAACTATTTCACTTAGTGCTGGATTTATTCTCCTCTGTGGTTGACGAAGTGGCAAGCTTCCATCATCGATGTAGATTCTGTGGGTGTAGATTTTTGGATTTATTCCCTCCATATCTCCATAATCCCATGCAAAGGCTTTTTCATGCTGACTGAGGAGCTTGGTTAACAATGTTAACTATGATTGGGATAGCTTGTTGTTTACATGTAGGTTACGTCCAGAGGATAGTTCCACTATTGTTGTTAGCTCTGCCATTAACACTTCGGGAATTGGACTTCTTGCTATTTCACTTGTCAATAATTGATCAATCATTTTAGGGTTTTCTAGATACATACAGTACTCATAAGTACACAACTATAAAATAGAAATTTCTGAAACATCTTTAAGCACAATAGATTCATTGGTAAGAATGCTCTGTATCATGTCATCTTACTTTTGCATCTTTAGAAAAGATTGCCTATGCAACATCATGAGCTGGGCTACTGAATTCAGCTCTTCCTCCTCTTCTCCTAAGTCTGGCCAAATAGGTTCTCCCAAGTCTGGTTGAGGTTGGGCAGGAGGATATTGGGCTAGCGTTCTTATGGCTTGACCATTTGAAATTATCATACTACCTGATCTGCAATTAATTTTTGCATCAGTGGTGGCCAACCAGGGTCTTCTAAGATTACAGGATAGCTAGCAAAGTTTACTTTAGGTGATAGGATAAGGAAATCAGTAGGATACTCCCATGAATCTAAGATTACTATCACATCTTCTATGAGACCCTCTGGAGTAACAGTTGAACTATTAGCAAGTTGTAATACTGTGGCTATTGTTCTCAAGCCTTCTATGCTTAGCCTATGCATTGTATCTTTAGTCATCACATTTATTGCTGCTCCCAAATTAACTAGAGCATTTTTCATAGTTTGTCCATTTATTATCAGGTCGACTACTGGACTGCCAGGATCTAAATACTTTGGTATTACCACCTTTCCTAACATGATATCTGCTAATTTCCCTACAACATGTACTATTTGAGGGTCTTTCTTCTTCTGTCCTGGCTTCTTAAGGCATGCTTCCATAATAACCTTTCCATAAAGAGGTATATCTTTGATAGCTTGGAACAGAGGGATTTGAATGTTCATATTTTTCAGCTGCTCAATAATATCAAATGTTTCTTCCTCTTGGGGTATAGGTTTTTCTTTGTTTAGCCTATGTGAAAAGAGTGGATTTGAAGTGTGGACAGTAGTTTTGCTAGGTATATTAGTTGGCTGGTTGGTATTTGACAGTGTGGCTTCTGGAAGTAGTGTTGCAAGAGTGTCTGCAACTACCGTGATAATAGGATATTCAGGTGTAGGCAGTGTGGTACCAGAACTCAAATGGATATTAGCTATCTCTAATGAATAAGTAGGGCACTGTTGAGTGTTAGTAGTGTATGTTTGTTGCTGCTGTTGTTTGTTGTTTGGATTTGGCTGTGGTTGAGCAGGCAATTGGGTTGGCTTTGGATTAGGATTAGTTGTTGCAGGAGGTGGCATTATTGTAGGTGGTTTCACTAGAGGTGGTAGTTGTGGATAGCCAGAATTTTGGTTAGGCCACTGTGGAGGCCCCCTCCATTGATTAGTTTGCTGCCAATTTCCTTGCGGTGGTTGCCATTGATTTTGCTGATTAGGCCACTGGTTATTCTGCTGATTTTTCCATTGGTTATTTTGCTAATTTGGCCACTAATTATTTTGTGGGTTTTTCCATTGGTTATTTTGCTGGTTAGGCCATTGGTTATTCTGCTGGTTTGGCCACTGGTTATTTTTCTAGTTTGGCCACTGAGGTTGAGAGTACTGAGGAGTGTTCTGATAATTTTGGTTTTGCCACTGATTATTGTTAAAATTTGAAAATTGTAGAAGATCTTGTGGCATACCTTGTCATGAAGCCCATGGTTGACATTGAGCAATGAAGAACACTTGGTCATTGTCTCCTTCTATCTTCATGTAGTCAGTTAGCAAATGTTGATTTTCTAGGTTTTCTACCAGTGTACATTCACAATCTTTCTTCTGTTTGCGGCAGTGTGGACAGTACTCAGCCAATTGTGATTCAGCTTCTACATGCTTCTTCTTGGCAGTCATTCTGTCAAGATGTGTAGCTACATCATTTATAATATCTTGCTTGAAATCCATGAGCAAATTAGATATCTCCAGCTTTGAAACACTTGAACTAATCCCTTTTGTGCCTGTGGGCTGGTATCCTCTGCCTTTCTTCATAGTTGACCTTGAGTAGTTTTGGTAGATTTTCTTGAGGTCATCCCAAGAGGATTGGGATATGTCTCCACCAGCCATCAATTCTAATGCTTCCATACAGTTGTCGTTTACCCCCCTCAAGAAGACTAGTTTTTGTGAATCCTCTGCCAGTACATGCTAGGGATTCTTTTGCATTGTGTACAAAAAACATGAAACATAATCCTCCAATATTTCGTCTTCCTTTTGAGACATCCTAAAGATATCATCTCCTTTTGGGTCACTGCCTTTGCAATAATCTTAATATTTCTACAGAAATAACATCTGTATCTCATCCTAGGTACTTGCTGTATTGGCTCCTAAGCCCATGAACCATCGTAAGGATGACTCTTTCAGTGTTGTAGGAAACAACTTGAGCTTATGGGCATCGATATTATAGTTGAAGCTTCGACAAAGTATGTCAAACTCAAACAAGAAAGTGTTAGGATCCTCTGTTATAAGACCATAAAACTTTAGAAGAGTAGCTGTGGGTATATATTCTTGAGATTAGCATTGTTTATAAGGCTTGGAAGAGGAAATGGGAAAGTAGGATGTGCCATTACTAGAGGTATTTGATTATGGGGTTGTTGCTGGAAAGGAGCATTAGCTACTAGATTGTTAACAATAGGTGGATTTGGACCAGAATTATCTAGAAAGCTGGCCAAGATTTCTGCAAAAGGTCGAAAGCCGCTTATATCAAGTGGTTCTTCTCTGGAGGAAGATGCTGCAGGAAAGTTGGGGCTTGAGTCTTCAAAGGGTAACTCAACTTCTTCAACTTCCTTGTTCAAATTAGCAGACTTTGCTGGGAGAAATCTACCATATTCATCTTGTCACCTTTCTCTTCGATGCATGTAATTGAATTCTTCACACTTCTGAAGCAATTTGTAGGGATACAAATCTAAAAACTAATCTAGGAATGAAAAATGACTCAAAAATGTTCCTAGCTTGACACCATCCCCGACAGCAGCGCCAAAAATGAACCGCCTCACAATAGGTGTGGAATAATCATGCTCAAGGCCTTTCTTAGGAATGGTTTATTCAATATAAGGACTACTTCTCCTATTATTAGGTGCATTAAACTTGTCAACCCAGGGACGTATACTTGAAATGGTCGACATGATATGTGCACTAGGTTCCTTAAGGAGTCATTCTGCTTATGCTGCAGGAAGGTAAAAATGCATAAAAGAAACATACACTAGTGCTACAGGAAATAATACATTTATCTGCTTATTGAATTGAATGCTAGAAATTACAACTCTACTTAACCCTATACTTTTAGCCTAGAACATCCATTATAACTATTCTTGCAGATGCTGCAGGAACACTCACAAGGTACGATGCTGCAGGAAGAAATTGTAACTTCTATTTGAAATATTGGAAATGTTGGAAATGAAATCTATTCTATTCTAACCTAATCCACCTCCCAAGTGTCCCCCCTTGGTTGGTTTCTGCTAATCTATTAACATAGAATGTAAACCATGAACTACTTCATTGTATTTCAAAAACTCATTACATAGAAACAATACATGGAACTTGAAATAGATTGTTGTATAACAGTTTTCTCCAAAAACTTCTGTCTCTATCTTTTCTAGCTAACTTCAAACTATCAGTCCAATCCCTATATATAGAGGATCAAATGCTTATTAAAAAATAGAAAAGAAACTATCTTGCTGGAAACATGCCAGAGAAGAAGATGGAAATGCAACAACCCACAGTGTGGGTAATGAAGCTCAGGCGACTAGTTCAACATAATAAAGTGCAGAGGGAATATAGGAACACTACATCCCCACATCCTGGAATAATGGCTCCATTATAGCAGCCATGCTTCTTGGTGCTGTAATGATCACTCCACCATAGCTGGTCCTCAACAGTCTTCCTTGAATGCTGTCGACCACTCTCCAGCCGATTTCTCTCCTGTCAAGTTAGTTAGGATGCAGAAATATTCATGCAACAAGCTTAATCAAATTAAATATCTAGATATTAGAACATATATTATGATGGTTTTATGAAATACTACACTATATGTATAATATTAGCAAAATATGTCACAAACATCTACCCATGGTTTCTCAGTTCCATCTGGACTTATCACAAGTTTTGACTGGCTAGGCTCTCAAATGTTTTCTAAAAAACTAGAACAGAGTATTTAAAATTATACAAAATAAAGGCAATAATTTGGCCTTATCATGCCCCAAAGAAAGGAAGAGAGATACAAATGAATATTGTCTATCTCTTCCTGTCTTTGGGGCATCTGAAGCTTCAAGTCATACTTGACATCATCAGTTGACAACTTCACTACTTTGTCTTCAACAACATTGCTAGAAGAAGGAATCTATGAGTAGTTTGGCTATATGTGAAGCCAGATAATTTGACTAAATTTAGTTTATATTATTGTAATTTTCTTGTTGATATTGGGTTGTAACCATAATAAAACAAATGCATTTATCCTGTAAATCCATCTCTATCTAGAAAAACCACCTTGCTTGCACTTGGAAGGAACTATGCTACACTCCAACTCTTGTTTTATTTTGGAATTGGTTGTGCAGGTTTGTACTCATCATAGAAATAAATGGGTGGATGGAAGATTAATATATTTTTGTGAGCTTCATTCATGTTACCACAACTTCAATTGGTAGTCAACACCACTCTCCCTCCCTCTTTTGATTGTACTTTCTTATTTTCTCTGAGGAAAGAGGTTTATGTTTTGGTTGTCCTATACCATTTGGACCACGCTTTTTGTGGTGGAATGAAATCAAGGTTGTTCTTTTTTATCCTATGCATAGGATGAAGAAGCACAACCTTTGTTTCATTAGACCACAAAAAGTGTGGTCCAAATGCTAAAGGCCAAAAACCAAAATGTATATACTGTTAACAATCTATAAAGTCTAAAGGTGCATTGTGTATACCAAAATACATTCCACCTGCATTTGTTTCAAAGTTTATAAACAACCAGGAGAACATATGGTGTTAGAAGGCCTAGATGGGCAGAAATTCAATGGTAAAATTATGGTCTTGTAAAAATAAATTAAAACTGGAATTTCAGCAAGGCTGAGAAAAGTTTGTGCATCATTATGAACTGAAGATGGGGAATTTTCTAGAGTTCAAATATGTTTCAAAATCTTTTTTTAAAGTGAAGATATTCGATACAATATCTTGTGAGAAAAATCAAATAGAAAGGAAATTTTCCTTTCTTGGTAAGAGATAGTTTTATCTATTTTAGTAGGTTTAGCACTTCCATCTTAAAATGGAAGCACTTCCATTTTAGTAGGTTTAGCACCCTCTTTTAGTGCATTTTCATGATAGATTTGCATTTAGGATGCATTTGCACTTGGAATTAGGGTTAGGATCCTAAGGATTCTCCTTGATTTCCTTCTCCATCACTCTACTTTATAGGTAGGACCTATGTATTGGTCCTCCTAGCCTTCATCACATCTCTTCTAGGCCCTTGTGCCTGTTTCCAGCATTATGTTCTATTTTTCCATCTTCCTAGGTCCCTTCCTGACCTGGGAACCTCACTGGCATTCTATGTTGACCGACTTGAAACCTCAGGTCAGGGTCGAGGTAGACCCTAACCTCTGTCGGGTTTTGGTTCCCTCTTTTAGATTTGGATCATAACTAGGTCCTAAATCTAAAATGGGCCCCTGGATCTAAATGCGGAAGGGTTTTTATTCAAAATATAATTAAATACATTTCCTCCTTAGTTGGTCATTATGATTGGACCATGATTCCAGGTGAAATTTAACTTATGGGTCTGTACACTGCCCTAGGAGGCTTACCTTGAGATCTATATATAAGCACTCTCTTTTGCCTTCATTTGGGATCAATCAAGAATATCAAGAGGATATGATGATATGATGATGATGATGCAAGAATGCAAGAGGATGATATAGAAGGAAAAAATATGATGATGCCCTAATACATGCAAGAATTTTGTGGAACAAGCTATTGTGGATCTTCATTGGAGCAAGAAAGAGTTCTTCCTTCCTTCTTTCTTTGTTGATATACCATTTTCAACATTCAAGCATTCAAAAGATACAATCATGGGGTAGCAACTATGGATTGTGAGTTTGGTGGGAGTACTTTAGCCTTGGGGGCTTGGTATGATTTCTTTATCATATTAAAATCTATGTATTTCTCTCTCATTTCAATTCATGCTAGGGTTTCAATCTAGAGGATTAGATCTTGGCATTAGACATTCAAAGATCTTCCTAAGAGCAACACACACACATATTCTATTACATCCGGCTATTCATGGAGGTGGAAACCATGAAAATGGGGGTTTGACTAAGGAAAAACCCTATATAGCCACCCAAACAACCATTTTCAGATATCTAAAACCATTATTTTGGGAGTTGCAGAGCATATTTGGATACCCTTTTCGGCCAACTTTCTGGATTAGCGAACATAATTTCCGTCGGAGCAGTGCAGGTCAAGGTTGACATTTTGGAGTACAATTGCACCCCCGTATTTGGGTCAAGGTCGACCTAAATCAGAAAAGGAAAATATTTCTGGGTTTTTTCCATCTCTGCATTTCTATTCCAGATCTGGTTGCAAAATTTCCAGAAACTCAACACAGACATTAGAAAATAGTCTTTTCCAGATCTTCTATATCGTGAGGTATCTATTTTATTCCATTATTCTTTGCAAACATTTCCAGATTTATTTTCCTTATCATTACAATTAAATATAAGTGGATAATAGAGACATAAGATATATTTTATGTGCAAATATCCATTTTTCAAAACCCTATCTAAAGAGATCTCTATTTTCCCCTTTTACACCAAGCACTGAGAATGAGTTAGGCACTGAGCAGTGAATGAAGATAGTTACCGAGTTGTAAGGCAAGTTACTGAGTATAGGATATTGATTGAGAATGATGATAAGATCAAATTTAATATGAATATATGATGATCTAGAAGTTGATAAGGATAAAGTAAGTTTTTCAAAAGATCTACGAGCAAGAAAATTTAATGAGAAGATCTAAGGAGAAGATTAAGCCGTTAAACCTCATTATTAGAGTTCCAAGAAAAAAATCAAGTTACAAGCTAAAAGTGAGTGGTTTACCGAGCTGAGATTTATTTAGAAGATGATTGAATGGCTTAGCGCAAAAGATGGAAAACCTAAGCAAGGAGATTAAGAGGAAAATTTTTGTCTATATAAAGGATGAGAACTAATGAGAGAAGAGATGTTGGCAAGTTGAATTGAGAAGCAGAAGAAGCTAAAGAATAGAGTTATTGAGCAGAGCAGAGAAGAAGAAAGTGAAAAATATATAGTCTAGAGAGAGACAAATGGAGTATGTGATTCCAGTATTCATGTGAGCACAAAGGACTT
Organism: Thuja plicata; assembly: GCA_018584345.1. Lineage (NCBI taxonomy): Eukaryota > Viridiplantae > Streptophyta > Pinopsida > Cupressales > Cupressaceae > Thuja > Thuja plicata. Next base: position 422,717 of record MU227264.1, on the reverse strand, counting down.
GACCCAAGAAAAGGTAGTTTCTAAATTTACAAATCAAAGTTTTTACTGTTTCTTATTAGCGTTTGTAACAGAGAAAAATATCTTAATTGAGTGAGCTTAAATAAATCCTAGAAGTAGGTGACATTCTGAAAAAGAGTATTTAAAGACCTCTAACAAGGCCACTCCTAACGAGGTGAAGATCTTAACAAATCTAAGGTAAATCCCCTAATAGGGTCATATCTAGAAAATGTGTTTGTAATCTTTAACATGATAAGTTCTTAACCGAGCGTACTTCAAAAGGATACATTTTTATTGTGGGTCACAATACCCATAGAGATTTTCCCCTTATTGGGTTTCCTTGTTAAATATGGTGTTAACTGAGATTGAATGATTGGTTTTCATATTATGAGATGTATGGTTGTTTATGTTATTAAGTTATTTTGTGAGTCGGTCATTACTGTATTCAGTTCTACCAAGTGAATCAGTGAGCTAGGTTTAAGTATTTGATTTTGATTTTGTCTGATTCACCCCCTCTCAGGGGACCAACAATTGGTATCAGAGCTTGGTACTCTAAAGTGTTAACTTTAAAAGGACTTGAGTTAAGATCTAAATATGTATAAGAGGGAAGCACCAGAGTTGAATAAGGATCATTTATCTACATGGAAAAGTAGAATGAGATTACATGTGTCTGGTGTAGGAGAGTATTGAATTTATTTTCTTAATAATGTGTATGTTGCACTTACGACTACACCCTTGACACACGATGAGAAAAGACAGAAGAAAGAACACACACAAGTCATGATTGAGATTGTTGCTACACTTACTAACTAGGAATATGATGAACTTGATGGATGTACTACTGCAAAACAAATGTGGGATAAACTTATTTTGACCTATGGTGGAGATCAACATGTTCAGAAGGAAAAAGTAGAAAGTTTAAGAGGTAAATTTGATTCAATTAGAATGAAAGAAGGAGAAAACATAAGACAATACAACACTAAACTTAAGGATATTGTTAATTATATCAGAGGAGCTGGTGGAACCATAACAAAAGAAGGTATAACAAGCAAAATTTTGAGAACCCTGCTACCGATTTATGCTATTCAAGTATTTTCTAAACAAGAGTTGAGATTCATTCCTCAGATGAATGTTGCACTTGATGCTACTATTGGTAAGTTGGTTGCATTTGAGATTAATGATTTTGATAATAGTCTACCTACTACATCTAAGATTGAGTCTGCATTTAAGTCATCTTTGAATATTGGAATATCTAAGGAATCTAGTGCAAATGATGGATATGTGAGCAGTGCTAGTGAGACATTTTACAGTTGTACAAGTGGTCTAGAAGAGTTATATGATGAATATGAAGAGAATGAAAGAGAATTCGTAGCTTTTTTGGCTAGAAGGATACGAAGAGGCAAAGGAAAATATTGAGGTAAGTTACCCTTAAAATATTTTAATTGTAACAAGATTGGTCATATTACATCTAACTTCCTTGAGAAAGATAATGAAGAGAATAAAGATAATAGAGATAAGGAAAAAAGAGAGAACATATTTAGGAGATTCAGAGACTACAAAAACAAAGGTAAGAAATCTTGTTATATTGCTAATGAAGGAATAAGTGATGATGATTCAGATGACAATGATGGTGAAGAAGTTGTGTATATTTCTATTAAAGATGATTCCGATGGAGAAAACAATGAACTAAGAGCCCTAATATCATAATTAAGAAAGAATGAAACATGGATTATAGATAGTGGTTGTTCACATCACATGACTGGTGACACACTTAAGTTTATTTACTTGGAGAAGCATGATGGGGGATTTATTAGATTTGGTAATGATGCTCCATACCCTATGAAAGGAAAAGGTTCTATAATTCTACTGAATAACACAAGATGTGATGATGTTTATTGGTTTGAAGGCTTACAGTATAATCTGTTGTGTGTTGTACAACTAAATAACACATGTCACCAACTGGAATTTCAACATGGAAAGGTGAATTTTTTTATAAGAAAGAGAGCCTGATTGCTACTGGAGAACAATCTAAAGGTAATTTATTTTATCTTGATACTTCAATGAATATTTTCCTATTTGTTAAAGTTGAAGATGTTTGATAATGGAAAAAAGGCTTTGTCATGTTAATTTTGACAACTTAATCAAAGTAAGTAGAAAGAATAGAGTCAGAGGACTATTGAGATTAGAGAAACATGAAAATGTTATGTGTAGAGATTGTCAAATGGGTAAAATGACCAAATCTAGTTTTTCAAGCAAGACTTATGTTACACAAGGAATTCTGGATTTAGTGCATACTGATTTATGTGGATCCATGAGGTCTCAAAGTTATTACGGAGACATATATTTTTTTTTTTTTGTGGATGATTATTCTAGAATGATGTTTATAATGTTTTTAAAAGAAAAATTTGATGCATTTAAAATGTTTAAGTGGTACAAGGATAGAGTTGAGAAAGAAACATGAAGACAACTAAAATGTATGAGATCTGACAAAGGAGGTGAGTTTACATCTGACGAGTTTACACTATTTTGTAATGAAAATGGAATTAAGAGGCAGATACCAGCACTGAGGACACCACAATAGAATAGTATTGCTGAGAGAAGAGATAGATCTATTGTTGATTGTGAAAGGACATTGATGATTGAAAAAGGTATTTCAAAAAAAATTTGGAGAGAAGAAGTTAGTATTGCTATTTACACACTGAACTGAGTACATATAAAGAATGGTACCAACAAGACACCGTATGAAATCTAGTATGATCACAAACCTAATGTGAGTTATTTCAAAGTTTTTGGAAGTAGATGTTACACCTTGAAAGATTCTAGAGAAGGAAAGTTTGATTCTAAAGGGGATGAAGGGATATTCTTAGGATGTTTTACAAGGAGTAAATACTATAAGTGTTTGAATAAAGTTACTAACAAAATGGTGGAAAGTGCAAGTGTGAGAATCAATGATTTTGCAGAAAATAATGATGAAGGAAGTAAAAAGGAACCTGAAGATTATGAGAAGTTTGTATATGTACAACCTGATGTTCCTAACATCTTACCGAGAGTACCTACTGAGGAGGGAGTTGAACAAAGAGCTCAATAACTGAGTGATGAGGATGAAGCATCGAGACCTACCGAGCCTATTTTAGAAAAAATATGTGATAAGGCACCACTCCCCAAGAAACATTATTGGAAATAAAGATTTTGGAGTGATGAAAAGAAGAAAGGTAAGAGATAGTACATGTTTGAAATCTACATTTGAGTCAAAGAAAGTTAAATATTCACTAGATAATGAAGATTGGATGAAAGAAATGAAAGAATATTTTGATCAGATTGACAAGAACAATACATGGAATTTCAAAGGATAAAAATGTTATTGGTGCTAAATGGATTTTTAGAAGCAAGATGAATGAGAATGGATAAGTTATCAGAAGAAAAGAAAGATTTGTTTGCAAAGGTTATTCATAAGAGAAGGTATTGATTATAGAGAGACTTTTGCACCTGTTGCTAGATTGGATGGAGTTATAATACTTCTACCTTATGCGACTTATAAAGGATTCAAATTTTATCAAATGGATGTCAAGTCTACATTTTTAGAATAGGATACTTGAAGAAGAAGTTTACATTGAGCAGTCTGAAGGATTCATTGAGAGAAAAAATAAGAACAAGGTATGTAAATTACACAAATCTCTTTATGGTTTGAAGAAAGAACCTCGAGCATGGTATGAGACATTACACTCTTATCTAATCAAAATAGGATTTCAAATAACAAGTGAAAATAGTAATGTTTATTTGAAGTGTGATAGTGACAACAAGGTTTTGTTTGCTGAAATTTTTGTTGATGATATTTTTTTTAAGGCAATAACACCTTATGTAAGGCATTTTTTGATGAAATGAGAAAAGAGTTTGAAATGTCAATGATTGGAGAGATTAAGTTCTTTCTAGGTCTACACTTACAAGAAGTTGCAGAAGGGATCTATATTACACAAGCTAAGTATATCAAAGAGATCCTCAAAAATTTTAGTATGGAAGATTATAATTATGTTGGAATACCAATGGCCACAAGATGTAAATTTAAAAAAGAAGATGGGACACAAGAGATGGATAATACTCTTTACCAATCCATGATTGGTAAATTGCAATATGTAGTTCACATCAGACCTTTTATAGCACACACAGTTGGGATTGTTGCAATATTTTCTTCTAATCCTAAGGAAACATATATGTCTGCAGTTAAGAGAATCTTTAGATATTTGAAAGGAACTAAAGATTTTGGTTTATTGTACAAGAAAGGAGGTACTTTTGATCTACAAGTATACACTAATGCAAAATGGGTTGGAAATATTGATGACACAGAAAGTACTAGTGGTGGAGCATTATTTCTAGGTGAAAGATTGGTCACATGGCTAAGCAAGAAGCAGAGTTGTATTTAACAGTCTACTACCAAGGAAGAATATGTTGATGCTTCCATGAATTGTGAAAATATTTTTTGGATCAAACAACTACTTGAAGTTATCCAAGAGATTATTTCAGATCCTATAACTATTTTTTGTGACAATACAAGTGCTATCAATATATCAAAGAACCTAGTTATGCATTCAAAGACCAGGTACATTTATATCAAGTATCACTACTTTAGAGAACAAGTTCAAGATAAAAATGTGATATTGGAGTATGTGAATTCAAAGGAATTACAAAGACACTACCGAAATATGCTTTTGAGTATCTCATAGGTAAATTAGGGGTTCTTCCCCTATCCAATATTCATTAAGAAGCATGAGGCATGCTGCATCAATTCTATACTTCATTAAAAAATATTCTTGAATTGATGTTAGTATGACACACTTTAGGTGATTCCTAAAGTTGTGTGGAGATTTATATATGCAATGAATATTTGTACATGCTAGGTATAATCCACTACTGGAACAATTTTTCAGGAGTATGAATTTTTGGCATTGTTGTCAAAGAGGGAGAGAATGAATTGATGACATTTATCCATAAGGGAGATATTGATGAAAGCAGAAGAGAATGAATTACTACTATTTACTCCTGAAGGAGAATCAAAATGTATGTGCAGTATAAAAAGATTTATCCAAGAGGGAGAGCAGTTTGATGACTAGAAAGTAAGGATTGAATCAGAAACAAAAATATCAACTCAGAGGGAGTAATAATAGAGGTTGACAATATTTAGAGTTGCCATCATCAATTTCTATAGTAATACTATAGTGTTTCCATCAATGCCAAAGAGGGATATTGTTAATCAACTAATGGAGATGATGAAGACCGAGTGATAATAGGTATACTTGTTTGTAGAAATGGTTAGATAAGTTGTTATTTTTTTCATTGATGTCAAGAAATTGATTATTGATTTATATTGAGTTACCATATCATAAGAAGGAGAAATTAAATGGGTGACAAATACCGAACATAAAATGATGAAGTAATGTTGATATAGTTGTTTTCTCTATATATTTTATGTTATCAAATTAGAAAATTTGATTGATTAAGTCAGAGATTGCAAAGAGTTAAGTTATGATAGGAAAGAGTCACTCTACTGAGCTATATAGAGTCAGTCAGTATAGAGTTGTGTTAGTCAGTTTCAGTTATCGAACACCGAGAATGAGTTAGGCACCAAGCAGTGAATGAAGATAGTTACCGAGTATAGGATATTGATTGAGAATGATGATAAGATTAAATTTAATACAAAGATATGATGATTTGGATGTTGATAAGGATAAAGGAAGTTTGTTAAATATTTATGAGAGAGAAAATTCAATGAGAATATCTAAGGCAAAGATTAAGCGGTTACACCTGATTATTAGAGTTCCAAGAAAAAGTTGAAGTTACGAGCTAAGATTGAGTGGTTTACCTAGCTAAGATTTATGAAGAAGATAATCGAATGACTGAGCACAAAAGATGGAAAACCAAAGAAAGGAGATTAAGAGACAAAATTTTGTCTATATAAAGGATGAGAACTAATGAGAGAAGATATGCTAGTGAGTTGAATTGAGAAGCAGAAGAAGCTGAAGAATAGAGTTACCAAGCAAAGAAGAGAAGCAGAAAGTGCAAACTCTATAGAGAGTAAAGAAAAATGGAGTATGTGATGTTAGTATTTGTATGAGCACAAAGGATCTGACCCAAGAAAAGGTAGCTTCTATATTTACATATCAAATTTTTTACTATTGCTTATTAGCGTTTGTAATAGAGAAAAATCTCTCAACCGAGTGGATTTAACATTCCTATTTGTAAATCCTAGAAGTAGGTGACATTCAAAAAGAGTTTTTAAAGACCTCTAATAAGGCCACTCCTAACAGGATGAAGATCTTAACAGATCTGAGGTAAATCCCCTAATAGGGTCACATCTAGCAAATGTGTTTGTAATATTTAACATGATAAGTTCTTAACTAAGTGTACTTCAAAAGGGTACATTTTTATTGTGGGTCACAATTCCCACATAGGTTTTTCCCTTATTGGGTTTCGCCATTAAATATGGTGTTAACTGATTTTGAATGATTGATTTACATATTATGAGATGTATGGTATTTTATGTTATTAAATTATTTGGTGAGTCAGTCATTAGTGTATTCAGTTCTACCAAGTGAATCAGTGAGCTAAGTTTAAGTATTTGATTTTGATTTTGTCTGATTCACTCCCTCTCTTAGTGGACCAACATTTTAGTATTTCAAGCAGGATTTCTTCACCATCATGATTAGACACTTTGAGTGCATACTGGGGAATTTATAGACGATTCATTATGGAGGGATTTCATGAATCACGTGGTCTTCATGAATGCATAGCCTATTATTTTTAATGAAAAACTATGCTCCCTCGTGCCATTCCCAACTATCTGTCTTAACGTTGTTGGGTGTAAATGGATCTTTGATGGTTTATCTTCCACAATGTTTTTGGTCCTTCCTTGTTCATGTATGTAGAACTCATTGTTTCCTTAAATTATCTTGCTGGAATTGCATTGTTACTCCCCAATTAATTAAGGAAAACAAAGGAACCACTTGCTTATTGGCATCATCTCATGACATAGAGTTGGTAAGTTTATTCTATGCTAAGGATGTAATTGGGGGGGGGGGGGGGGGGGGTNGGGGGAGTGTCATGTGCACTCATCATTAAAATATTTTCTCTATTTTTCCAAACCCTTTCTTGACACGAATTGGGGGCTCCTGCGAACTTTCCACTTGTGGAATTTCCTTAACCATTTCTGAGATAGAATTGATGGAGCTTTGGTTTGGACAAGAGCATGCGAATCATATTTCTATTATTTACACCAAGAACAAAAATTGACCCTTGGCTCGAAGTCTCGTTCCTTGTAGATTGTGTTGAGGAAGTGCGCACCAATATGTATAGATACAATTCCATGCAATAGGTTAGGAATTTGATATTGATGCGTGCATACTAGGTATGGTGAAGAAGCCTCATTTCCTGATTGATCCTTTATATTTGAAAATAAATAATTTCTAGGTATCCATTATTCCATTTATGTTAGTTCTCGCATACGTAGTTATTTTCAGTGATTTCAATGATTTCATTTAATATTGGGCCACTTTGATGGGTCTTCTCAAAATCTTGTTCCCTCTTTTGAGAGATTTCTCATGGATGAAATGCTGAAAAGGCAAGGAGTTACTTTTCATCCAATAGTAACCATATTTTGACTTTTTATCTTCTTAATTCTTTGGATTATTACTTCACCAACTTCTTAAAATTTCAATTTCCTCTTCCACTTGATTGCAAAGGGCCTCTACAAGAGATATTGAAATTCCTCTAGGTAGAATTTAATTTATTCATCACTTAAATTCACGACTTTAGAAGTGGAAAAGTCCCAAAATTGAAATATTAAGGGACACATAGGACCCTCACCTAGACCTAGCCAAACCACTACTCTGATTTGAAAGGTGAGGAATACTAGAGCTATAGCTATTGGGAAACAATGCCCAAAATAGGCCAAGAAAGAAAAAAGAGATAGGGGTCCCATTTAAAATGGGCCATGTGTGATTAGGTCACAACATCTAGTGACTCCATGGGTGAAATGTTGAAAACATTTCAAGGATAAGAAAAATTCAATTCAAACTCAGAACCTTTGGTTGAGAAACATTATGCCATCATTAAGAGAGAAAACACACTCAAAGGGGGAGGAGAATCTTGTATTGGATCAAGACACTTTCAATTTACAATTACCTAAGTGTGCGCAAATACATTATTTCCCGCTTGACAAGACCATTCAGAAACTACAAGATTAGCCATGACAAGTTATACATTCCTCTTGACTTCAAAAGCATCCCAAAAATTGCCTCACTGCTAGTCAAGAGTCCATAGCCCTGACAAGGTTGTCACTATAATCCCACGAATATTTCTCTACTTCCGGTGAATTATTATTTCAAACACCTATAGAGATTTCTGCGTATTTGCAAAGCCAATTATTCAATATTTTCTCTTAATTTATTTATTTTTATATTACATGTCTTGTCATTTTAATATTGAATTTCTTTTCCTTTTCCTTGGCTTGTGAGAAATGAATCTCACTATGGGTTGGGGAATACAGTGGCGCTGAAGCAAGAGTTTAAAATTTTCAAAAACCATGACCTATCCCAAAGAATCTTAAATGACTCAGAGAAATTGATTAGGTGCAAAAAGATATATCAATCTCAGAGTTCAAGTGTCAAGACATGATATATGATTAACCTTCTAAGTCAAGTTCGCGTTCTAACTTCATGAAAAGCATAGGAAAGACAACCTCAATTTCCAGAGATCTTCATAAATAGTTATCTAGGAAATGAGATAAGAAATACTTGGTGGGACCTCTAGATGAAGTTAGAGAACACACAATGCCTTCTTGCAAATGAGAACTCCAAACCTTTAGGCTTCTTGAAAAAACCAAAATCGAAAACCCCAAGAAAAAACAAGGGAAAGAAACCAAAACCACCTGATAAAATAGACTCAGGGGGAAACAAACCCTAAAATAACAAAGAAAAACCAACCTAAACTATGAGAAAACCAAAATTCCATGGAGGGAAGGGGAAAAACAACAAGAAATAAATTACAAGGGAAGCAAACCAAAATCCCCTCTAACCTACAAAAGAAAACCAAAGGGAAGAAACAGAACAACATAAAACCAAAATGAATATTTGAAGGGAAACCTAAATTAATTATGTACAAGGCTTCTAAAAGGAAACTTAGGGTTGGAAATAATGCTTAAGGAATCATCCATTTAAAAGCAATGAGACTTCCTCTCTTATCAGAGTCTTCAACTTAAATGTATTATCTCTGAGTATTTCAGAAATCTGATAAGGGTCCTTCCACAAATTGTCAAACTTGTCATGATCACCTCTCTTCTCATGGGCCTTATCCCATCGGAGAACCAAATCTGAAATCTGAAATTCTTTAACTCTAACCATTCTATTGAACCATCTTTTGACTACTCTCTGATGTTTTGAAAATTTTTCTAGTGCTTGATCTCTTTTCTCTACTAAGTGTAGTAACTAGGTCAAACATGTCTGCACTCTACCTTCTCCTTCCATGTACTCTTTCATAAACTACAACATCAAAATCCTTAATTGAATTGGAAAAAATGGATCTTTTCCATAAACTAGATGATAGTGGGATGCCCCTATAGAACTCTTGATACTAATTATGTCATCCCAAAGTGAAAACCTTAGCTATGTGCCAATCCTTTGGATTCTTGTCTAGTAACTTCTTAATTACGCTTAACAAATTCTTGTTTGTTGATCTTTCCAATCTGTTTCCTTACGGATAGCAATTTGACAAATAACTTCATAGTTATCCTATAGTCAAATGCCCAATTCAAAAACTTCAAATATGTTGTGTAAGAAAATACACCTTCATGAAATTAAGATTAAGAGCAACAATTCTATGGAAAGATAAAACAAAATAATCTAAGAATTGAAGCTAAACAATCTATATCATCTCATGGTTCTCTATCCAAGCTTTGTTAAGAGAGCTCTCAGGCTTAATCTCTCTCAAGGACAATCCTAGAATGAGATATGAATGAAAAATGAATGCTCAAGTCTAACTAGAATGCTCAAAATTCTCAAAATGCTCCAAGATTATGTTAGAAAACAACAAATGCTCCTAAACATGATATATTAGAATGCTAATGCAAATGCTGAAATTCTCTCAAAAGCTCTCAAATGCTCCTCATATGCTCTCAATATGCCTATAGTAAGGATGCTTTTTCTCTTGAAATCCTTGGATCCCAAACACAAAGGAAATGGATTGTATTTATAGTATTTTCCCAAGGGTAGGGGGTAGAGTTAGTTGATCATGATCAAAGCTTGGTTAAGTCAAAAGCTTTGAGGTGCTCTCAAATGGAGGGAAAGCTGGTTGGTTGTCTCAAAGATATTAGGAATTAAATAAATCCATCATTTAATTAAATTAGCCATGGAAGGGTGATTCGGTTGGATTTAATCTTTTTGATTTGAACTATACAATTGAAAAATCAATTACATAATTTGATTAATCCCTTTAGGCTTATAATTTAATTATTTGATTTCGTGATTATTTGATCTTTTAATTTGATTTGAATTTTGTCCATTTGATTTGCATTGAGATGAAATTTTAAAGCAGCTGAGATTTGCAATTTGGAATGCTTGAGATACACCTGGTCAGTTTTAGGTGCCTACAAATGCCCCTCTTTGAATTGATGTGCGAAGCACATTGATTCAAAGAAAGCTTGATCGTCTTAATTGTTGATTCGATACTAATGAGCTGATTGACTGATATGAAAACCTGATATGAAAATCCAATATGAAACCCTGATATGAAATCCGATATGAAACTCTAATATGAAAACCTAATATGGAACCTTGATATGAAACTCTGATATGAAAACCTGATATGAAACCTTGATATGAAATCCAATATGAAACCCTGATATGAAACTCTAATTGATAAAGTTTGAAATTTTAATGCCCCAGATTTGATACAAGATATGATGCAGAATCCCAGTTTTAAAGATATGATGATGCCCCCTCGGAAATGAAATCATATTGATCGTATGTAAAATTTTTTGATGAACAATGCTGATAGAAGAGATCCAAGATGATTGCATTTCTGATAATAATGATATTGAAAGATGTCGAACAAATTCCCCAGTGTGCAAAATATGTAGATTAGGTTTGACTGGGTCAAAAATCTTAGAAAATAGGTTAAAATAGGTTAAATAGGTTGAAAAACCCAAATTTCCTCTTCATTTTCACTTTTTACTATTGAGAATTTGCTCTGAGTTATTGCCGATTGACAGCGATGGTGGTCCCCATTCGAGAGAACAGGTTTGAGTGAGCACACAGATATCAGAGACCTCCTGACTACGGGCCTCTAGTGAGTAGTTTGAACTCCTTTAGTGCATTTATTGCTTTTTAAATAGCATTTATTACATCTTTTTATTGCTTTCTAGGAAATTTTTAGCAAAATACTGCGTAGGATAGGTAAAGTGCCGCGTAGGGCAGAGAAAAGCCGCATCTGCGCTATGAAAAGCCGCATATGCGCAATCCTTAGCCACGTAGGAGCTAGGTCAAATTGTTACCCAAAAATGTAATGCGCCTCCTGGAAAAACCTATGTTTTAAAGGCCACGTATGAGAGTTTAAAAGCTGCATAGGCCTATAAAAGGCTGCCTAATTGGTTAAGTGCCACCTTCGAGTGGTAAAGAGCCACTTTTAAAGTTTGAAACACTGCGGGGCTTAAAAAGCCGCGTACACTAAGTTAAGTGCCGCCTACCATAAAATTGGAAATTGATATAGGAAAAAGATTAACTCAGTTTGATTGATCATCCAGATGACCCAATTAGATTCCAAGCTAGAAAATGTTTGTTCAGAATGTCACGTAGTGTTTAGGATATTAGAAAATTCATAATGATGAATGTTTGATAGGTCAATCAGATATGATTAAAAATGATTACGAATTGTCCTTGTGTCTCACGATATAGAGGTTAGGAGCGATAAGTTGATACGCTCAAGTTAGAGCAAAGGTAGATTTAATGTTTTGTGATTGAGTTAGAATGGTTCACCAAGAGAAAAACTAACATGATGCACTTTATTTCAAAATGTAGGAGCATTACCGCAAGTTGCGGGTATGAGGTGTAGCATTATAGATTTTTGATTTGGTAGATGAGCTTACGCCTCCTGAGCGGCGTACAATTGAGACATGTGGACTCAGTTTCCTTTTAGATCTCCCTCAATTTCAGTTGAACCAAGGTTTTTTGATAGTTATGGCAGAGCGATGGCACTCTGACCATAATACCTTTCATTTACCTCTTGGTGAGATGACTATTACACCAGAGGATGTATATAGATTATTGAGGATCCTTACTCATGGAGAGTGGGTGTATTATGATTTAGTATATAATAGCAGTGTATGCAGATGGGTGTTTGGAGATAACACCATTGTAGATGATTACATTGTTAGAGTATTATTACTCCTTTAGCTTATGCTTTCTCTTAGGTACATCATTAATTAGTTATTAATTAATAATGCACATCCTAGCTTTTAGCTTTTAGGGTTTGTTCACCTTTATAAGGTCAAACTTTGTAATTGTCATTCATTAATTCAGATTATAATTTCGCTCTCTCTTTCTGAGCAACTTCTGAGTTCTTCCTTTCTGTCTTCAGCTTTTTCATCTTTGTATCAGGTTCTTGCATGCAGGTGTAT
>MU227264.1:329708-350978 GCA_018584345.1 Thuja plicata | reverse complement strand
AGATATTAGGAATTAAATAACTCCATCATTTAATTAAATTAGCCATGGAAGGGTGATTGGGTTGGATTTAATTTTTTTGATTTGAACTATACAATTGAAAAATCAATTGCATAATTTGATTAATCCCTTTAGGCTTAGAATTTAATTATTTGATTTCGTGATTATTTGATCTTTTAATTTGATTTGAATTTTTTCCATTTGATTTGATCCATTTGATTTGTGTTGAGATGACATTTTAAAGCATTTGGCTGAGATTTGCAATTTGGAATGCTTGAGATACACCTGGTCAATTTTAGGTTTCTACATATGTCAATCTAAAGCTATTTTCGCTCACTAAGGTGTGTATAAATCCAAATCTAGTAATGATATTCTCCTCCATGAACTTGATGATTAGTTGTGCATTTTTTGAATGCTTGAGCTTCCGACCACTGTGTGCAATAATATGTAGCAGTTAGGATATACTTTTGTTTTCCTAAAGACAGTGGATTTATTGTGCCAATAAAGTCTAACCCCCACTTAGAAAAAGGTTTTACTTTAATCATAGGCTGCAATGGAATGGAAGGATTTATTTCACACATCACAACAATTTGACATGTGTGACAAATCTTCACATGTTCATACGTGTCCTTGAATAATGTGGTCCAGTAATACCCCACCCTTGAAATTTGATGAGCTATGGGAAAGATGCTTCCATTACTTGTTCCATGTTTACTATGAAAGTGCTCAATAATTTTCTTCACTTATTCCTTCCAAACACATCTCAAATAAAATCTATTATGATTCTTTCTATATAACATAGCTCCCTAAAGTATAAAATATTGAATTTTCATTCTCAAAGATCTCTTTTGCATTGGATTTAGGTGCGAAGGATAATTGTGATTCAACAAGTAGTAGAAAATGTCATTGTACCATTCATCTGTAGACACTTCTTCTAGTACATAAACTTCTTGTACTAATTTGGGTCTATTCGTAGAAATTGTCTATGTTAGAGCTTGTCCATGGACCAATTTCATAGGTTGTATCTCTATGTCATACTCTTGAATTATAGCCATCCATTTTCCTCATCTTTCTCCTAACTCATTCTGAATCAACAAGGTTTATTGCTGCAGCATCAGGAACTATTGCATACTCTTTGCTTCTCAAAATGTAATGTCTAAATTTCTTTATCGCCTTCACCAAAGCATAGGATTGTTTTTCAATGTTTGGGTATCTTAATTCTACATCCTTCAGTGGAGAAATCATGAATGCAATAGGAATATATGTAGAATGACTTTGTGTAATCTGGACTAACCAAGACAAGATCATCCATAATATATTTCTTGATTTCTTTGAACATTCTCTTTGATACAGGTGCCAATCTATTTTTGTATCCTTCTTCAACATATCATTCAGTGGCTTGACTATCTCAGCAAATTCTGTTATGAAATTCCTTACGAAGTTGATTTTTCCAAAGAACGACTTCATTTATTTATAACTAGTTGGAAGAAAAATCTTGTAAATGGCTTCAATTCTCTCCAGGTCAATTGAGATTTTGCATTTAGAAATCACATGTTCCAACAGTTTTCCTTTAGTGACATCAAACGTGCATTTCTTCAGATTTAATTAAATTCCATATCTTCTGCATCTTTGGAAAAATCTTCTTAAATCACTTATGTGGTCTTCTCTGCATCTAGATAACACAGTGAGATCATCCATGTATATAATGATGCATTTCCCAACCAAATATTTGAAGGCATAATCCATGGCCCTTTGAAAAGTGGCTCCAACATTGATCAAACCGAAGGGCATTCTTCTGTAAGCAAATTTGCCCCACCTTGTCGTAAATACAATTTTCAATTTGTCTTCTTCTACCATCACTTGGTTATATCCAAAATAACCATCTAAGAAACTCATCATCTGAGACCCATTCACAACTTGTATCACTTTGTCTAAGGATGACACTGGATAAGTTTCTTTCTTTGAAGCTCTATTAAGATTTTGGAAATCCACGCACAATATTATTTCTCCTTTTTTCTTTCTAACAAGAACCAGGTTGACGACCCACCTCAATTGTTTGACTAGGAAAATTATCCTTTCCAAAAGTAACTTCTTGACCTCTTGTTGAATCAATGGTTCCAAAATTGTATTTATCAACCTCTGTCTCTATCAGAATGGTTTACTACCTTGATTGAGTGGGATTGTATGTATGATGAGGGATGTGTCATATGCCTTCAAATATTCATATCCTCATGCAATTATATCTATAAATTCCTTCATCAAATTTAGGATGTCTTCTCTCTCCTCCTGAGTACAAATTTTCCCAATAAAGGCATTCTTGACATTTTCTTATGTTCCTATATTTACCTTTTCAACTTCACCCTCATCCGATGTCTTGTACTTGAAGGCACTAAGTTCATCAGATAAAAATTATTTCCAACTCTCATTCCCTTAGGAATGATGTTCTTCCTTAAATTGATTATTTTATCAATCTCAAACTATGTCTATTGTGATTCTCCTTCATCAATGACTTGTGCTTCAAAGACCCTTGAACTTGTCAGAAAATAGAGGATATTCTTATCATCTTCAAACACATGGAAAATTGTAACATTGTTAGGAACTGATGGTACTGAAGTTAGCTCAATTATGAATTTCTTCACACACTCCAAGGCCAGTGGTTCCAATGAACTTGCAGATTGGACTAGTAAATTTGCAACCAGATTATTTTCTATACATATTCTTTTAATGTTGAAGCATCAAAGCTTTCAATTAAGTCCCACACTATGTTGCAGTAGCGACCCAATATTTTGTTATGGCATGTATATTTCTTCCAAAAAATTTTGACCACTATGTCTAAGTCTTCATGCGCATGTAGGATCGTGGCACCCTTTTGGATAGCAAGTAGAAATCCAAGAACCAATGATTCATACTCAATGACATTATTTTTGCATGGGAACAACAATCTATGTGCTTCCAAATAAGTTTCCCCATTTGTACTGACCAGCTCAACACCAGCTCCATTTCCATTCTTTGACTTATATCCATCAAATGATAGTGTCTATGCCTGATCATCAATTTTCACATGGGAGGATTTAGATCCTGATTCTTATATCTCTATCTTCTGTTTCTCTTAAGAATTCTGATTTTTACTTTCTTTAACTTCTTTAGAATGTGGCATTGGAATTTCCACATGTGCGGTGAATTTTCAACATTGACAATTTCTTCAATATTCTCCTCTATTGATTCTTGTGGGACCATCTTTGATACTTGTGTAATTGTGGCTTTACACATTGTGTATGAAATATCTGAGTGGAAGACATTGTGAATTCTGCACCAATTGGGTAACAACAGATTTTGAATGCAAACATCTTTATCCAATTCGACTTCTTCCTTAACACTTCTTAGGACAAAGTTCTTAAACTTTTCAAACATACCCTCATTCAATGTAAGCTATAGATCATTATTAATGGGAGATTCAATGAACTTGGGAATCACTTCTAGACATCCTCTTTGATCGTATCCGTGTAACATCAAAATCTCTCCAATTTTGGGCACATACAATCCCAAACTTGTTTCCATGAATAAAACCTCATTGTCTTCTCCATATTCAGTTATCAACAGTTGGAGTCTAGGTGTGCTTTCTATCCTTATCTAATTCACAATCCCCTTCCATGTTAGCCACATGTGTGAGAAGTCACTAGCTATGTATCCATTCTATTTTTGTGACCAATCTTGACTCAATAGCATACTCTATCCTTTTGGAATATATACAATGGGTATGTCAATACAACTCTGGATTTGTGGATTTGAAGCCAACTACATATGAATGTTATTCAATTCTCCTACAACTGAAACCTCTATTTTATCCATCTATGCCACTTTCTTATCTATTTGCAGTGGCATTAATCCCAATTTTCTACATAGCTCTAGAGGCATTACATTACTAGATGCACCAGAATCAATCAAACAATTATGCAACATTTTCCCAAAAATTCTAACTGATACGAGGAAAGGGGCGAGCTCCTCCTTTCCCTGATATAAAACCACAGGCTTTTGCACTCTTGGATAAAATTATTTGTTCTTTGTTTTTTTTTGAACATTGTTCCCCTTTTGCATTGTTGTTGGTTCCATTGGAGCATTTATATTTCTATTTATCTTCTTTCCTTTAGTCGTAGGGTCACTTTGTGGCATGACCCCATTATTTGATGTAGTCTTTTGATCATCAGAAAAATTTTGTACCATTCCATTAAAGCTTGGAGAATGTTGAGAGCCATCAAATGCTCTTGGTTGCACAACTTTGACAATATTGGTATTCTATGAAAAAATGGATTGAGGATTGTTGGGGGTGCCTCTAGGTGGATGTGATGCACCTTGTGAAATGATCCTTGGAGGGGCATTATTCAGACTTCCCAACAATGTTTCTTTAAATTCTAGAATTTTCATTAATTCAAATAATGATAGATTAACCTTGATCCTTTTGAATTCTTCTAGGACGTAAGAGCTCAGCCTCTTGAATTCCTCTCTTGGAGGATTTTCTTTGTCTTTGTTCTCCTTGTTGACCGATTGTTTTCACAGTCAATTTCCCTCTTTCATTCCATAGACCATTAGTCATAGTAGGTTTTCTTATTTCACCTTGTGAATTAGCAAGTTGTCGATACTCAGGCGGGTCTCTCAAAGAACTCATAACATTTCTCACATTGGTATGTAGTGGTGTCAAGAAATTATTCAGAGTTGATGCTATCAATGGCTCTTGGTTTCTATAATTCCTCTGATAAATTTTTAGTGCGGTATTCCCAGATGTTTTCTAATATGCTTGAACTTCACTTAATCCTTCAACTAGAAAACTGTTATACAACAATGGTTCACTTGGGGGGTATGTGGAAGTTGATTTCTTGGTTGAGCTTGATACATGGGTGCCTCCACAGGACCATTATCTGATTCGATGGGAATTTTTGATTACTCTACACAGGCATGTAATCTTGTGCATTAGGAGGAGGAAACATAAAATCATCAAAGAACAGTACTTGGTCATACCTTGGTGAGGGGACCAAATCATACCCTGTAAGAGGAGTGTTTTTCAGGTGCAATAGTTTTTCTTACTTCTCCATTGAAAATGCCAGCAAATCTCTAAAATTCTTTGCATTGTAACTCATAATGTTGATTCATCTCATGCAATGGACACCATCAGGACAACACTACTCTTTCTATAAAAAAATTATTTGCAAGTCACTTTTCGGAAGCTGGTGGATTATCTAATGGTGAGGGTACACCACCATTGTTTGTATTTGTGTTCCATGACCTTCTTAGGTGTCCTTGGTTGTTATTACGGTGCTAAATTATTTTTCTTGATAACCTTGATTGTTGTTCTGGTATCCATAATTATTGTCATGATATCCTTGACAGTCTTCTTCTTCTTCTTCTTAACTTTCCAAGCTAGAGATTTCAATATTGCGATGATGTCTTCTTAGTGGTCTTTTGAATCCAAGATCTGGCTATAGGACAGGTATGATGCGTCTATGCGATAGTACCATCCTGCTTTATGATGCAAAATCTTTCAATACTTATGTGAATTATCCCTCCTTATAGCACGAGCTTCTATTGATATGTTTTTTTTGACCCACCAAATAGTAGAAAAAAATACCAAGGCATCTTATCCTCTCTTGATCAAAGTCTCATGTATGCTAAGATTGTGAGAAGATCATACAATGACTCCAAGGTTCCTTTTATGTTAGGTCTTGACTGTGGATAAGCTCAGTGATAAATGTGATTTGCTAATGACCACAAGAGGCCTTACATTTTCATTCTTGTAATGATTTCAAATCATGATGAACACATGAACTACCAGAATATTTTCAATGAAGATATTCTTTTTTTTGGGATTTTCATGAGATATCTAGAAAATAAAGGGGGCCAGGTTATACTACAACTACACTAGAATTGGTGCAATATTCAAGGGCTATGCAAAATATTTTCATACCACCAAAAACACCATCATGAAGAACAATGCACATGAATGAAATAAGTTAAGCATATGTAGGAATGGGGTTTAGGACAACTTTGTACAATGATTTACAATTCATAAAATGTCAAATTTATGAACCAAAGGAGCTCATCAAAACACACTCATATTTCCCATTGAAATCAAAACACTTAATCTAAATTTTATGAAACAAATATAAACTAAATGAGGGAATTATGAACCAAGCAAGCACTAAAAGACATTAAGTATTCACCAAACTTTAATGAAAACTTTATTGTCTCAGTAGCTCAAAATCCACTGCCTCACAAATGAGAAGTGAGGCCTTTATATAGGTCCTCGAACACAAAGGGTGACCCAAATCAAAACAATAACCGATGGCCCAGATTGTGCCGCCTCAGCCCTAATTAGGGTTAGGAAAAGGAAAGAGAATAAATAATTAGTGCATGGGAATCCACTATCATAGTGGATAATAAGTACTCATTATGCATGCATGCTCAGAAGGAAAGTGGGGTGCAATAAATAACCATTACGTGTGCCCACTATGAATTAAATGCACCTCTACCAAGAAGTCTACCTTTCACCTTTCTACTTGAATACCTATAATATTCCTAAAATTGCTTCTAATTCATCCACACTGACACTCAGTGTTGATTCCTACTTGAATTACAAAGCTACCATAACTTTCTCAAATTTTCTCAAGCTGTCCTCCCATTCTGGCAATAAATCCGGAGCAATATGCATATCATTCAAGAAAGTGGAGTATTTCTCGAATTCATCAGGCTGGTGAAGAAATTCAAACTAAATAATTCTTCCAATTTAACCTTCAGGTTTCTTACAATTATCTCATTTTCAAACAACCTTTGTGACACCAGTGATGCAACAGTGTTGGAGATCTCCGGTTTGATATTCTCATATATTCTCCTTAATCGAGTAGATTTTTTGATGAAATGTCTAAACATTTCCTTTTCCATGAGCACTGCATCATACCATCGGGTGAAATCATATAATCCTCCTTCCTTAATGACCCCACAGTCAACCAATGCCTATCTGGGCATCTCCATCAATTCCTATAATTCTGTGATCATCTCATCCTGATAAATACACTTATCCTCCTACAATTCCTCCATGCACTAAATCTAGGAAAGAATGGATAGTGCCTTGTCATAAACTCATACCAAGTCTTCAACATGCTTGTAGGCCTCATTATGGATGTCCTCAATCCAAAATTCTACTCCCTGAGCCATTTGCCTCATTCTATCTATACTCTCTACTAAATTAATTGGAATAACCAGTAGAGGAACAAAAGATGGACCTTCTCCCCTCGCTGGACAAGGTAGGTTTATGATGTAGTTGCACAATGGTTTGATTTCTCCCTTCTGCCTTCGGCATTTATCTTCTAATCTCCTCATCTTGTCCTTGATTGCTTGTGCAGAATCATCAAATTCCTCCATGAACAGTGCTCGAGAAGCATGACCAAGATCAAACTCTATTACATGGTATTCATCCAGAGTGATTTGATATTTTTCCTTGTCTACAAAAGGTGTTGCAATTTGAAGGGTTCTGGATCCAGATTACCCTCTGAAAATCTTTGCAAACTTCTTAGCTTTCCCTTTGTCATGCAATTGGTTGACTTGGTTCATGATTTCCTGCAATTCATCTACCAGATCAACCTCCTTCTCCTGAATTATTTGTAGCCTTTGCTTCACCCATTCAAGAATGGCGACACCTTGATCATTTTGCACTACCAACATCTCTTGTCTCTACATTGATCTTGTATTGATTTCCTCAGCTCCAGGACTTTCTTCCATTACTTCCAAAGTTGGTGTCTCTGTGGTAGGAATATTTCCTTCGGTTGTAGGAATCTCTTCTTCTATTATCTTTCTGAAAAATATGCCAAGGCTTTCTTTGGTGATGACATCTTGTTCCTTGCTTCTTCCTGGTGCTAACCCCTCATTGGCATTGATACTTAATCTATCATGTACTGACCTTGTCATGCGATGCTCTCCTTTCTCTATTCTTTCCCTTCTACTTATTTCTACTTCTTTCCTGGTGAAAGTTCCTATCTCCTGCAAACTTGGATTTCATCTAGGTGACGATGGCACATCCTCAAATCTTGGTCTCTTATACTATGGTTCTTCAACATGAAGAGCCAACCTCCTCTTCATGTGTGTTTCCTGAGTAACACCCTTTTTCCTTCTGTGTTTCGCACTCCCTAATGGAATCTCTCGTTCTATCCTTCCTCCTGAAGGTTTCTTTAGTATTTAATCCGAAAGTGGTTGATGTCTCAACAACTTGTATGTCTAATCATCCTTTGGTATATTCATTCTATCAAATTTTCATTCAACCCACCACTTTGTGAAGTCCAAGACCATTTTTGACAACACATCAAGATCTGAAATCTCCTTCCTTTGCCAATCACAGGAATGAGTAACTTTTTCCATTTCTAGATTATACCCTTTCTGAAGCACATTTGAATCTTCCTCCATATGATCAGGTACATGAACAATTTTTCAAGTTCTCATGATATTCAAGGGAAATCTAGAATGCAACCTTTTCCTAATCTCATTTTCATCTGCACCATTGACCCAAAAATCTTCAAGGTGTGTCCTATGTTGATTCCTCACTCCTCCCATCGATTAGATAAGGATTCAAATATGGCCTCATAAATAGAATGACAGATGGAAGAAGTGAAACTCAACCTAGGATCTTTTGACTACCTTTAGGCATGGGCACATTTCAGCTTTATCCTCTCCTATTGAAATCAGGAAATCAAGCCCCAACTTTTTTGTCCCTTTCTAAATTTTGTCATATACTGTCAGTTACTGAGTGAGTTCTAGTAGAACCATCTTATCTATAATATATCTTGGAAGCTTGTATAGTTGTTTCAAGAATCCCTGCACTATGATATAGGAGAAAGTGGGAAACTTAATAAACCAGGCTTCGTATTCCTCCACTAGCTTCATTTCTCCGTCAGATAATCTCATGTGCAATATTTTCTGCAAAGTCCACACAATTTGCATTGCAAAGATATCATTGACTTAGACATAGTCATCTGTGGCCTACAATTGCAACTGAGGGTAACACTCCTGTACTTTCAAATGCAAATTACCACTTCCGATTTCTCCCTTACTTCTTAATCTCTCATACCTCGTGTTCAGTACCAACATGTATATGACATAGGAGCTCATATAAAATTTCTTTGATTGCTCTAGGTTCACCAATTGCTCACTCAGATTTTCACTGATATTTGCAGCCCATTCCATATGATTATGCTCTTCAACTACCTACTCGACAAAGTACCACATCCCAAATTCAAATAGATAGGATTGTGGTAGACCAAGGTCTTGCTGAGCATCATGACTAAGGCACTATATTCCCTATGAAAATACAACCATACCAACTCCTTTGGAAATTTGGATTGATGGGATCTATTCTTTTTCAGCCATTTGTCATTTATGACATTTTCACAATATTGAATTCTAGCAGTGAAAACTCTATGTGCTTGATCCTTAGTCTACAACACCAACTTCCTGGACGTTGGGATTCCAAAGGCTTCAGTAATCACTGGTGGAGAAAGGTCTGCAATAATGTTTCCATCTGCATCTTTGATCTCCCTATCTTCCAAATTGAAGTACTTGGTGCATTCTACAATCAGCTCAGAATGTTGAAAAACTGGAATAAATCCAGTTGTAGCTACGATCCCACTGTTCCCAATTCAGGTGGCCAAATGCGTCAGCTAGTGATATTTGTATACAAACATTCTTTGGTGAAACTCATTCATTTCTAGGCATCCAAGGTTGGTGTCTCCAATTTCTTCCCACATTGAAACAATCTTGGATTCTGGATAAAAGCTTCTCTTCTCATTATTTACCAACTGCTTCTTTATCATGCTCATTCCTATAGGCTTTTCCATTCCTGCAAAAAATAAAACAAACATAATAATTGTGCAAGAAAATGAAAAAATAAACCAATTTCTCGAGAAGGAGAAAATTTTGATAATTTATCAAAATTTTTAGTTTTCTCCCAGAATTGGATTTTCTCTCTCCTTCATGAACTTTCAAACTTATAGTAGAATTCCTTCTCTGAATTTCGTGACATCTTGGATCTCTATAACGCTTTAAAAAATAATTTCTCTCTCAAATTTTTTTCTCTCAAGATTTTTGCTCAACTTTCAAGAAAGAATTCACTCAAATCCTAAAAAATTCTCCTCAACTCTTTTTTCTTGAATTTCATGTGATGATGAAATGAGAGAGACTCCTCATATATATATTGAAACCCTGAAAAGTTGCTTTAAAATCCACGGACTAAATTTAGGACGTTGCTAATCTAGATAAAGATTCTCCTCCATGAAATGCCACATGTCATAGTTTTCCTATATTTTTTGGGAGACCTACCAATTTAAGTGCTTTTACTTCACGAGGAAGTTTTTTTTTACGATTTAATCCAATTTTTTATTTTTCGATTTTAAATATTGAAAAATAAATTTCAACATTTAATTTTCCACCAATATCAAAAAGCGATTTAATTCCCTTTTTATTTTCCAAGTTTCTATGATTACCTTATCGCTTTTTTGATTTACTAATTAAACACGGATAAAAATCAATATTTAATCAATCTTTAGCTCTTTTTGTCACTTTATTAATTAAATATTAAATAAAATTCAATTTTAATTAATATTGCCTTTAAATCCAGAAAACTCAATTTCTAATTTTCATGAGATTTTCAAGATTTCACGAGTTTGAGAAATTTTTGAATTTTTTCAGAATTTCACATGACTTCGAATTTTTCAATTTTTTCATTTTCCGAAACTTTGGAATTTTCCAAGACTTTTGAATTTTTCAATTTTTTCCACTTCTCCAATATTTCGAGAAATTCTTCATTTTTTTTGGAATTTTCCATTTTTTCAAGACTTCCCCATTTTTCAAATTTTTCTAAAATTTCCAAATTCCCAAATTTTCAAGAATTCCAATTTTCCAAATATTCTAAAATTTTCAAGAATTCCAATTTTTTTTTTTTAAGTTTCCAATTTCGAGGAGTTTTCAACTTTCCAAATTTTCCAATTTTGTGGAATTTCAAGATTTCCAATTTTTTGATTTTTTGGAATTTGTGCGTGGTTTTACCATGCTTGTGAGATTTGCTAATTTTAAAACCTTCCTCCTCTTCATATTGTTGTACAGGGTAGTCCCATATTGCTATCACTATATGTAGACCCAAAAACATATGACTGGTATAGTGGACTATAAAATGACCTTTCCTTTCCTTTTTCATTGAAAATGTGCTCGGTCGCAGATTAGAGGATGATACGAATTCTCCCCACTTCAAACTTCCTTGACCCGTTGAAAAGTGAGTTTTGAAATACACTTGAGCACATTTCAGGAGGTGTCGTGGATTTTTATATGCTTGCAATATTCCCTGTAGTGGTTCACTTTTGTACTTGAGTGCATTTGAATCTCCATCATGGATTTTGGCTTTTTGGTGTTTAAAACTGTTATGCTATAGAAGCAACCAATATACCTTTAGACTAATATTAGGAATGGTTAATTCCAAGTATGAGAGCTCTGCAATGTAACTAGACCAACTGTAGGACAAGACTATCATCTACTCTTTTGGATCTGCAAAACCAAGGCAGGGTGCACCTAATCCAAACAAAGATTTAACTTTCATAACTCACTATAACTCTGGATGATTACAACAGATTAATGGCAAGAAAGTATGAAATGATAACCACTCACTTAGTGACTCTTCTCTAACATGCAGGAATACAACTAACAACCAAAAAAATTAAAGGGACTAGAATGGTTTTGATGTTTTTGATAGGGAAGAATATAGCTAAGTGTATTCATACATGTATCAAAATAGAAAATGTCGATTACTAACGAGTGCTTTATACATGGGGCAATGATTCTAGTCCCTTTAAGTTTTGTGATTGTTAGTTGTAGTCGTGCATGGTACAAAAGAGTCACTGAGTGAGTGGTTATCATTTCATACTTTATTGCCATTAATATGTTGTAATTATTCAGATTTATAGTGAGATGTGAAAGTTAAATCTTTGTTTGGATTAGGTACACCTTGCCTTGGTTTTGTAGAGCCAAAAGAGTAGAGGACAGTCTTGTCCTATAGTTGGTCCAGTTACCTTGCAGAGCTCTCATACTTGGAACTAACCATTCCTAATATTAGTCTCAAGGTATACTGGTTGCTTCTATAGTATAACAATTTTAAACACCAACAAAATGGTGACTCTACTAGGGAGTTAGTTATAGAATCATTGTTTGCAAAGACACATTCCTCAAAATTTTGTAAAAAGAGTCAAGTCTTTTCTGTCTGTCATTGCAAAGTGTATAAAACTCCAAGTTCTCGAAGAAATAAAAATACTATCTCACATGTGGTGAGTGGCAACTCCAAGTTCTCTGATTTGCAACAGTGTACATGTTTGAAGAAATACTACAAAGAAGACGTGGACTTGCAGTGAAGAGGCAACATATAATAGGACTCATGTGACTTGTAATATAGTCAAGATAGGAATCAATAAGGGACCCTATATTGGGAAGTGTTGTAAGTTTCTGATTTAAAGAAGGTCAGAGTTGGGAAAGAGATCTCAACTAATTGATCTTTTCCTCTGCAAAGAGGTGGCAGCTCTACCAACTTTTGAAGGTGATTTGGAGGTAATTTGAAATAAAATAGATTTGCAACAGCTTCATCATATTCCAGGTATTTTTATTTTTATTTTCATTGGATAAATTCTTTTTTTCCATGAAAATTAGTTATACATATTTTCCCTATTAAGTGGTCAGTACTTATTAAGAGGGAAGAGAGAGGTAGTTTGTAACTTGTCATGCCTAATAAGATGTCACAACCAAATAGAAGTGGGTTGTATATGGCTATAAATTTCAGTGGTATCCCTGGATACCCAAATCCTATTCCTTCATGAATCAGGGATTATTTTCCTAAGTTCAGTGGTATGGGTAAGCACTCGACTGATACACATTTACATGAGTATTTCCTTTTGATGCATCACTATGACATCAGACATGAGGATGTATGAATGAATTTTTCTTCTAAATCTCTAGTTAATGATGCTAGGGAATGGTTTAGAGTATTACCTCATGGTTCACTAGGATCTCTGAATGAACTAGTGGATTGTTTTAGGAGGCAATATGGTGACATAGAGGACAATGTTTCTTCTATTACATCTAGATCTAAGGAGCCTATGTCAGATTCAGATTTTGATGAGGAGTATCTTGATGAGGATCAAATGTTGCAAAAATAAGTTATTTTGCTTCTACAAAGAGCGATGATAAGAGAAGTGGGATAATCTTCTCTTCTATTTTATAGGAGGTTCTCTGCTACAATAAGGGGTTGTCATCTTCCTTTTTATCCTTAGGTAGAGGTCTGGGTTAATTTGTTTTTGGAACTTTGTTTTCCTAGTTCAATTAATTGGCCAGTTTATGTTAGAGAAGAAAATGTTGATTACACCAAGAAGTGGATAAATTATATTGAAGATTTTGAATCCAAGGATGTTGAACATAGGCAAGATCAAATCAACCAAAGGAATTTCATATTAATTACAAAAAAAAAGAGTAGGAAGAAGGGATGAATCAACACTTTTATTTTATGAATTTTTTTCTAAAACATATAATGAGCTTCTAGTAAATCTTTATCTTTTAGAATTTGCATATATTGAGTTATTTCTAGAACTTGGTGAGCCTGAATTCATTCATTGGTCATCTTCCTTGAAGGAGGAAGGTATGGAGCATACCAGGAAATGGATAAAATCAATTCAAGAATCTGAACCACAAAATGTACTTGATAATAACTCTAGTGATGCTCATTCTAGTTAGGCTGATAAAGAAGGTAGTGAACATCAAGATTTTGAAGGTGAACTTATAGTTGACAATTTTCCTGCTGAGACTATAGTTTTTTCTTATCAGCATAATGATGCAGATGTTTTGTCTCATTCTAAGGAAAATAAATGCAAAGAACAAGGGGATCTTTTTGGTGAAGAGGTAATTTGCTGTGATAATGCTTTTGATGATAGTGACATGAATCCTGAAATTTCAAACCATGGTTCTTATGTTGAAGATCCTAAATTTGAGGTTTCACATGAGGTTGTACCTAGTTGTGATGGTATTGAGAATTATGAAAATAAAAATGTTATAGATGTGTCTAATATGGATGCTATATCTTATGATCATGAAATTAATGATCCTTCTCAATATGAAACATAAGATGTGTGTAGTCAGTAGGATTATACTAATTTGATAAATGAAGATGCTGATTGTGAGTGTGTATTAGAGATGAGTGTAAATGATGACAATGGTTCACTTCATAGTGAACAAATCTTAGAGTTGTTGTCTTATGAATATCTCAGATTTTTAGGGAAGGATATATTTGGATCCTTACACCCCACACACATTGAGTTTGACAAGGAATGCATATCAAATGGTCAGAATCTTGATACTTATATTTCTAATTTTCCTTGTACTTCTGTCCCACTAGGCTACAACAAGATTGAATATAACCTTGCAGATAATGAGAGTATCAGTATTTGTTTAGTTTTAAAAGATGAAGAGACTCTAGATATGATGTTGAGTATTGATTGGGATAGTTGTGTTGATTATGAATTGTTTTCTGATTCTAAATCTTTCATTGAATCATTTCATTATGAAATTTCAGTTACTCAACATATGCTATTAAATGATGAATGTGTTGATATATGTCCTCCCTCCAATAAAAGGAATAGTGGTTTGTATAAAGATGATAGTTTGCAGATGAGTTCTTTAGAGAATTCTAATATGGATACACAAACCACTAACAAGATTGAGAATGATAATTCTTTTGAAAAGCAGAATATGGATCATGACATGGAGTTTCCATGTTTTGATAATGATGACATTGAATCTTGTTCTCTTTCTATTCCAAATTTATCTCCTCTTACAAAAGGTCAAAATAATTTGCAGGAGATCCTTGATGTTTATGATGAGCCTAACTTTGATGTTTCTCAGATGGTTGTTTCCTATTCTTTGGAGAGTGGGATATATCATGTGCCTATTTATGTGTTTCCTAAATGTTTGCATAAAGTTTAGTATGATGATTACTCCATTGACATGCAACCTATTGATATGAATAAGCCAAATGATAATGACTCCAACTACATGGCAGAATACAAGTGCTTTTCTCAACTGGATGATGGTGTTTCCCCAAGATGTGGTAGTAAATTGGACAATATTGATTGTTGCATTGGGTCTCAAGTTTTTCAAATTAATGAATGCAACATATATATGCCACATTTTTCTCATATATCTGATTTTATGGTTCGCTCTAATGTTGAATATGCTGATATTTTTCATAATGAGCTAATAGTACAGGTGATAATAGATCAGATCAGATAACTAAAAGAGAATGTTTCAATTTGTTTCCAGAACAAGGAGAAAAGAATTTTGTTTTTGACAGAGGAAAGCCGAAAGAGAACTTTGTTGATGGCATAGGGCCATCAAGCTTGGTTTGATTTTTTCAAACCAGGAGGAGAGGTGCAGAGATAATGACTCTGTTCCATACAATATATGTTTGTAAAAAAATTTATTTCTTTTTCCTGCTTTGTGCTTTTTGTTGTAGGTTTTGTTTTTTGGTGGTCTTCTCAACTCAGAATTTTGGATTCTTGATATGCATGTAAAAGACATACATCCCTAGATGGAGCCACTGTTAGCACTTGCAAATTTTTGCTTGGTTCCATGTATTCTTTCCTTGTCTTTGCAATTGTTCCTATGATCTATGGTCTAAAACCCTAAGTCTCTGTGAGAAAGTCTACTTTAAATGATGAAAATCATCCTATGTCTTGCATAGTCTTAAACCCTATTTTCAAATTTCTAGCCGTTGGTTGCAAGAAGCCATAAATCCTTCCCCAGACATATTCTATTTTGTCATTACCTTTTTCAAGCCACTTAAATTCATTTTAAGTCATGTTCTTATTATCCTTGTCTTTACTACTGAATCTCACAATGAGATCGAATATTCTCTATTCTTATTGAGATTGCACACGCACCTTAGATCTTTTTCTAATTGGGCGGCTGTCGCTAAGTCGCTAGATTAATTTCAAGTTCAGGATTTCATTCAGCCTCGTGTGGATTTTTTTTTTTTGTAATCTCATCGAATGAATGGCATGTAATCTCATGATAAACTCAAGGGTTCAAGTTCTTTTCAGTGACTTGGAGATTTCCTTTATCTCGTGATCTTGAGATAAACCTGTGTTCAAGGCATGGTTGTATTTTCTCTTTGGTCACATAATCTCTAAGTAGACCCAAGGTTAAGTGAAGTGTCTTGAGATTTAGCATGAGCAATAGATCAAGAACATGATCAAGGGTTTTCACGTAATTTCCAGATGATTTGAGAAAGTACATAAGGATTCAAGGATCAAGCACACATTGTTGATGCAATTTTGATCCAAGGTTTGGTGCCAAGTCATGAGATAAAGTCTAAGTCAACTCTTTCTTTGGGAGATTCAATGCAGGTCTTTGATCCAGATCTAATCCTGTGGATAGTGCTTGATCTCAAAATAGAAATGAGAAAGTACAGAATGAGTCTGAGATTACGTGCACATCATTGATCATGATTTCATCGTATGGTTGGCATGAAGTCTCGGAAGAAACTCAAGGGTTAAGAAATAATCTAGCAACTTGGCGATCATGTTTATCTCCCAATCTCCATATTTAACTGCAATAAAGGTTAGGTTAAGTTAGATGACGTATGGGTTTATTCAAAGATTTAGGGCAATTCATTGATCGAGTTCTATTTCTAACGTGATCATAGGGCTGGTGTGTGATCTTGGAATATAAATTGAGTTAAGCAAAGCGTTCTACGACTTCAAGTTTCCTTCAGTCATTGAATCTCCAGAATTGATCATGGTTAAGAAAGGTAAGTCAACTTTTTGGTGGAGTTTGCTCGGAAGGATCGTGGCTATTGATTTAAGAAAGATCTTGTGGTCTACGCGTAATCTCAAGATTTAACCCAAGTAAAGGTAAGCATTCACACACTTGGAGATCTCTTCAGTCACGCAATCTCTAGATGAACTTGAGTCAAGATAAAGTTAAGAGCTGAGTTGATAAGGGAAATATCTAGACCATTGGTATGATTATGATCTAAGGGCTTGCACTAGATCTCTGGATAAACTCTGAGTTTAAGAAAATTTCTCACGACTTGGTAATTCTCTTCAGTTGCGCAACCTCAGATTGAACTAAGATTGTAATCAAGTTAAGTAAAGTTAAAAGTGGGCCATCCAAGATCAAATCTAAATCATGGATGTAGTGTTGATCCTATGGATGGCATTTAATATCGTAATTATTTGTTTATGTCATGAAAAGTCTTGAGATTCAACGCTGGCCATCGATTGAATCAAGATCTTGTGGCGTGCACTTAATCTCAGAATGTTACCAGAGTTAAAGGATTTGTTTAGTGACTCAAAGATTACACAGTCACACAATCTCTAGATACACCTTGGGTTAATAAAAGTCTAGTCAGGTTACATTCAATGACTTGGAGGTAATGAAGTAAAGTCTAGACAAGTCTGAGAAGATCTTGCAGTCAACGTAAATTCTCAAAGAAAAAGTGCTTGATATCTAATGATCAAGGCATTGCACCAAGCTGCCACCTATCCAAGGAGGTCATTGAAAATATCAAGTAACCTAAAAAGAGATCTATGACTGAGTTTTAAAAGAGAGAAAAATCTTGATCTCAATCGCCTGTGATCATTTAACTACTTTTCAAGTATTTAAATCTATATCTTAGGGGTTTTAAGCGGTCGATCATGTCTTATTACATAGAATTAATTGGCATAGTTTGATCTTTGTGGTTTTTCTTGTACACTTGTTGGATGCTAAGAGAATGAAAGTTGGGTGGCCTTGAATACACTTAAGCAAAGAATATTATTTTAGGGCCATGGATAGTTTATTAATCATATTTTATCCCTATCTCTGTTATTTCCTATTAATGACTAGTATTTTCCAGAATTGTAGAGGCCAATATCATATTTTATTCTTGAAGGGCTGATCTTTCTAATATTTTGTAGATCTGAAGAGCCAAGACTTTATCAGTGTATTAAATGCAGACAAGACATTCCATCTTATTCCTTCTGCAGGGTTTGTTTTCTAAGGATCGATGACGACTGAATCAAATCAGATTACACAGCAAAGATTTTAAGATTGAGCCCAACTTGTTGGTCACATAAATTGTTTATTATTGAAATACATTATTTATTTATGTCAAGTATTATATTAAGTTTGAGCCCTAACCCTAAATGGTCTGAATTGTGTTGCAGTCCTTGGCTTATAAAAGGATTTCCAAGATCATTTAGAAGGGGTTGAGAAACTTGGGCAAGTAGTATAAAGCATAAAAACTTTTACTATTTTCCAGTGAGTATAGTAGATGTATATCTAGAGAGTATTATCATAGAATAAGAAAGTTCCAGATCTTTTGCATTTATTGAAGTGACAAATGTTTTGAAGCATTTTGGAATTGAAGCTGGATTCTTTGTACTTAATACATTATTTCTGATTTAAGTCTCTCCTTAGGGCTTGCCTCTTGAGTTTTGAATCTTCTGGTTCACTGCATAGAATTTCTTTATATATATGTTTTAGTCTATAGTTTTGATCAAGGATCAAATTAAAATCTACTTTGGATAAGACATAGACTCTCTAGGTTTGTCTACAGAAGGATCTTATAAGAAGTGTTTAGTCTGATTTATTTGTATTTATGGTTTTGAGTCCTTGACAATAGTTAGTTTCTTTGTCCTGTATTTAAACTAGAATCATTGCCCAATGGATAAAGCACTAGTCAATAATTAGTATTTTCTATTTTGATACATATCTGAATACACTTAGCTATATTTTTCCCTATCAAAAACATCAAAACCATTCTAGTCCCTTTAAGTTTTGTGGTTGTTAGTTGTAGTCCTGCATGGTAGAGAAGAGTCACTGAGTCAGTGGTTATAATTTCATACTTTCTTTCCATTAATATGTTGTAATCATCCAGAGTTATAGTGAGTTGTGAAAGTTAAATGTCTTTCTGGATTAGGTGCACCCTACCTTGGTTTTGTAGAGCCAAAAGAGTAGAGGGTAGTATTGTCCTATAGTTGGTCCAGTTACCTTGCAAAGCTCTCATACTTGGAATTAACCATTCCTAATATTAGTCTCAAGGTATATTGGTTTCTTCTATAACATAACAATTTTAAACACCAACATGGCTTTAAATAGATTTTGCAATGAGCATGCCTTTGAAAGATTTACAAACTTCTCTTCTTGCAAAGAATTCCCGACCATGTCCAAATTGCATTCGTGTGCTCCAAATTTTATCATGGGATTCCTTGCAGTGGTTCCTTCATTTCAAGCTATGTGTGCCTATGGACTCTTTTCTTGTGACCTGAGCACATTTTGGTGTTCTTCTGTGGAAGCTAATATTGGCCAAATCCTTTGACCATCCCTATTCTATGCTCTAGGTGCATATATGTCTCTGTTGTGGATTTTTTCGTTGTAGAGCCCTTTTCCATGGAATTTCAGTCTTTCGAGCAGGATTTCTTAATCATCATGAATCAACACTTTGAGAACATACGTGGGAATTTGCCGAGGATTATTTATGGCAAGATTTCATGCATGATGTGGTCTTCATGAATGCTTAGCCTTTCATTTTTAATGTAAAACTATTCCACCCATGTCATTCCTAACTCTTTGTCTTAATGTTGTTGGGCATAATTAGAGCTTTGATGGTTTATCTTCCATAATTTTTTTGGTCCTTCCTTGTTCATGTACAAAGAACTCATTGTTTCCTTAAATTACCCTGCTGGAATCGCGTTGTTACTCCCCAATTAATGAAAACAAAGGAACCACTTGTTGCATGGCATTATCTCACGACATAGAGTTGGTAAGTTTGCTAAGGATGCAATTGGTGGGGGGGGGGGGGAGTGTCATGTGCTCTCTATTAGATTTTCAAATAATATTTTCCTGAGCCTTTATGATTAATAAATTTAAATCTGAATTGTATGTACTTTTTCACATAAGTTTAAATTAGATTTTGTGTGGACTTTGAGAGATAAGTTCAAATCAGATTTTTGAAATCTGATTATGCTTTTGGACAATAAATACTTTATAAAGAAAAGAATGTTTTTATTATTCTATAGATATGTAGGAAGTTGTTTATTTGTATGCAACATCAAATAATATTTTTTATAAGTGCTCTATTTTATCAAAGAAGTATTATTGCAACAACAGTTGTAATTGATTATCTTGTTAAGTAGTGACTGCTTGAGATAATTTGTATGCAGCCCCAATAGCTGCAATTTCATTTATTTTGGTTATTTTAGAAGTTATTTGAAGATTAATAGAAATAAGAATCTTGCATATCTCCATGTTTCTATTTGTATTTATGCTCTGCCCTATTTTTGGGGATTTTAACTATTTGCTGATTATAGAGCATTATGTGTGAGTAGTTTTTCAGAATATAGAGTGATTCTATATTCTTTACATGGTATCAGAGCTTATTGTCCCTCAATCCTTGTGATTTTGGGCATTTTTTTTTCTAGGTATTTGAATTTCTTACACATGAGACATGGCTGGAGATGTAGGAAAGAGATAGCAACAACCACTGTCCTTCAATGGGAAAAATTATGAGGTTTGGGAAAAGAAGATGAAGACCGTCATGGTTGCAAATGATTTCTGGGAGCTTGTGGTCAATGGATTTGTGGATGTTACTGACCCAGCTCTATTTTATGCTCTTACAAACAATTAGAAGACTCAGTTGAAGGAGTTAAGGAGGAAAGATGAAAAAGCTTTAAGATTGATTGAAACAGCCTTGTCAGAGGCAATCTTTTTCAAAATAAAAGTAACTGATTATTCCAAAGAAGTTTGGGATATTCTCCATATAATTTTTAAAGGGGCTGAAAATTTTTGTTTGGTGAAGCTCCAAATGCTTCGAAGAGAGTTTGAGAATCTTCTCATGAAGGATAGCAAGTTCATTTCATATTTTAGCTCAAGACTCTCTGGTTTGATAAACCAGTTGAGAACTAATGGAGAAACTATGAAGGACCAAAGAATAGTAGAGACAATCTTGAGAAGTCTGTCCTCAAGATTTGATACAATAGTGTAGACACCCTAAAATGGACAGGCTTGCGACTTTACATTTAAAACCCTAATTTTCATCTATTAATTAATGGTTTCTTAATCATTAATTAATCTTCTATTTTCTTCTAAATTCATTTCTCAAATCATCTAATCCAATCCCCAAAATTAATTAAATAATTAACTTTATTTAATTAATTAAGCTTTAATTGATTA
>MU227264.1:297788-313576 GCA_018584345.1 Thuja plicata | reverse complement strand
GGTAACTTCACCCACCTCTTCAGTTCAAAAAGGTAACTCATAGTTAGCTCCTCAGTTAACCAAACTCTATCTCCTCTTAACCAAATAAAGAGGTGGAGTTTACTGAGGATCTCTCCTGTTCCTTTTGTTTTCAACCGTTCATCTCCCCATCTCTGGGATTGATCTCAACCGTTCATTTCATCACCAATTCCTATATAATAAACCCTTCATAACCATTTGAAGGATTCAGGATTTCAAGCTTACAAGCGCCATTACTCTGTCAACATTCAAGCTATCTTGCGATCACACACACATTTCAATTGTCAAATTCTTGACGCTTCTCAAGTCATAGACGCTGCCCCGCCAATATTGAGCATCAAGAACAACATTTCAGAAGGAGTAGAGAGAAATAATAGAAGCTTCAAGCATTGTGGGGTTTGCATTCATTTGTCTTCCTTTCTCTTGCTTGTACATTTTATTGCTCATGTTTCTGTTATTCGTTTAGTAGTTATTGCGTACTTGATTTGCATTCACTTGTGAACCTTTGCTACTAACCCCCGCCCTTGGAAAGCTGTGGGAACCCGGAGAGAGAGGCGTACAAATAGTTATTGCCATTAAAGAGGCAAATGATCTCTCAACATTGATTGTTGACGAGTTAATGGGTTCTATTCAAACCCATAAGCAACGCCTTAATAGGTCTGCAAATTCTTCCCAAGAGAAAGATTTCATATCTCAATCCAATGCAAGAGGCAGGGGAAGAGGAAGAAATAATTTTGGACAAAGCTTAAGAGGCAGAGGTCGTGGCAACTTTGAACAACAAAATTATGGAGGAGAAAGCCCAAGATGAGCAGGCACCAATGAGGGATCTAGCAGCTCTTAGAACACCTCCATAGGAGGCAAGAATAACAATAGTTTGAACAAGAGTAATATTGAGTGCTATTATTGCCATAATTTTGGGCATTATGTAAGTGAATGTTGGAAAAAGAAAGGTGACCAATCAAAGCAAAGTGCAAATATTTCTGATTTGAAAGTGGGTGATGGAAATAATCCCACAACCTTCATCATGTGCAATATTGGTGAAGAA
This sequence comes from Thuja plicata, assembly GCA_018584345.1. Taxonomy (NCBI): domain Eukaryota; kingdom Viridiplantae; phylum Streptophyta; class Pinopsida; order Cupressales; family Cupressaceae; genus Thuja; species Thuja plicata. The sequence continues at coordinate 312,513 of MU227264.1, read as the reverse complement.
GGAAGCCCTGAAGTCTGGTATTTAGACATCAGCTACAGCAACCACATGAGTGGTAATGAAATTCTTTTCTCTTTCACTGATAAAAGATATAAAATATGAAATTAGAATGAATCCATTATGATCCACACCAAGCAAGGTGAGAAACAAGAGATTCAAAATGTTTATTTTTCCCCTGGTATAAAGCACAATTTGATGAGTGTTGGACAAACCACTCAAAATGGATATAAAGTATTGATAAAGAATGACTAATGCATCATTTATGAGAAGGATGGGAGTAAGAAAATTGTTGCAATAGTCCAAATGAATAAAAAAATGGATGTTTCCATTAAAGGTGGAGATGTGTTTCTCTTCACAGTCAGCAACTACAACTCCCAAGAAAGCATGTACAATAGTACAATAACAATCATCCTTAAAGAGCATGATTGAAGACCCCTCCAAGCTATGGCATTTAAGGTATGGACATCTTGGCTATGCCAGTTTAAATTTATTGTTCAAGAAAAGAATGGTAGATGATTTTCCAAGTATAAAAGAGTTCAGTAGAAAGTGTGAGGCTTGTGTTTTGGGTAAGCAACATAGGTTGCCTTTTAATTTTGGAAACTCTAGAAGGGATAAAGCACCATTAGAGCTGGTGCATACTGATTTAGTTGGCCCTATGCATATCCCTTCCACTGAGGGGAGTACTTATTTTATGACCTTCATAGATGAATTCAGCCATAGAACATGGGTATATTTTATGAAAAATAAATCTTAAGCTTTTGAGATAAGTTTTTAGAATTTAAAGCCCAGGCTGAAAAAGAAAGTGGACATTATGTTAAAGTCCTAAGGTCAGACAAAGGGGGGAATATACCTCCAGTATTTTTGTAAATTTTTGCAAGAAAAATGTCATAAAGAAGGAGCTAAGAGCCAGTTATACTCCATGGAAAAATGAAGTGGCTGAAAGAAAGAAATAGGACCATCATTGAGATGGCAAGGTGCATGATGAAAGAAAAAGGACACCCAATTGAATATTGGGGAGAAGCTATAGCAACAACTATCTATTTGATAAATAGAAGTCCTACAAATGCAGTCCGTGACAGGATTCCATTGGAAGCATGGACAAAGCATAGATGGACGGTTGAACACTTGAGAGTGTTTGGATGTGTAGCATATGCACACATGCCAAAGGAGCAAAGAAAAAAGCTGGATGAAAAGGGTGTGAAGTGTATCTTTGTGGGATACAGACTTGATTCTAAGACATATAGATTGTATAACCCATTCACCAAAAGGATTATCATTTCAAGAGACTTGGAGTTCATTGAAAATGAGTCATGGGATGGCTCGGTGGACACGTCATCAAGAAATTCAAGTAAAGTGCTTATTATTGCTAAAGATGATGAGTTTAATGATCAACAAGGTGATACAACAACATACATAGAAGGCTCCAGAAGGGTACTAATAGGCCCTACACAGAACAACAACAACAATAATGAGAGTTCTGAGCTCCCTCTCACCTCCCTAATGCCAAGAAAGGCCAAGAGTCTAAGGGATATATACCAAGATGAAAGGTATGAAAATCAATTTGATGAAAACATAAACTTTGCATTATTTTCTCATAGTGATCCAATTTATTTTGTAAGATGTTGTAAAAGAATAAAAATGGTGTGATGTCATGAATGAGGAAATAGATGAAATTAAAAGAAATGAAACTTGGGAGATAACTAATTTACATCCTAACAAGAAAGTTATTGGAATTAAATGGGTTTACAAAACCAAGAGCAATGCTGATGGAAAAATAGATAGGCATAAGGCTAGATTGGTGGTCAAGGGGTACAAACAACAGTTTGGTAGAAATTATGATGAAACCTATGCCCCTATTGCAAGAATGGAAACCGTGCGTGCTGTCAGCAATTGCAGCTCAACATGTAAATGGAAGGTATATCAAATGGATGTGAAATCTGCCTTCTTGAATGGAGTATTGAAAGAAGAGGTTTATGTGGAGCAACCACCTGGTTATGAAGTTCCGGGTCATGAAGGTAAAGTGTATAGGCTAAAGAAGGCTCTTTATGGGGTGAAGCAAGCTCCATGGGCATGGCATAGTAGAATTGACTCGTATTTGATGAGCAATGACTTTTGCAAAAGTGATGTTGAGCCCACTCTTTATATCAAGGCAGCTAATGGTAATATTTTAATTATTGTCTTGTATGTTGATGATTTAGTCTTTAATGGGGATGATGATTTTCTCATTGCTGATTTTAAAGTTGCAATGAAAAGAGAGTTTGAAATGTCAAATTTAGGTCTCTTAAGATATTTTCTAGGCATATAAGTAAAACAAATGCATGATGGTATTTTCACCTCTCAAGAAATATATGCAAATCAGCTTTTGGAGAGATTTAGAATGCAGAGTAGCAAGGCTTCCCCAACACCAACTACAGTATGTCTAAAGCTAAGCAAGAAATATTTCAGCAACAATATGAATCCAAATTTATATAAAAGTTAGGTTGGAAATTTGATGTATTTTACAGCAACTAGGCCAGATATAGTGCATGCAGTAAGTTTGATTTCCAGATTTATAGAAACTCCAAAGGACTCCCATTGGCAATTGGGAAAGAGAATCCTAAGGTATGTTAATGGTACCAAAGGATATGGTATTTTGTATACAACATAAAATGATTTTGGGCTAATTGGTTACACGGATAGTGATTGGGCAGGAAGTTTGGATGATAGGAAGAGCACTTCTGGATATGTCTTTCACATGGGTTCAGGTGTAGTCTCATGGGATTCTAAGAAGCAACCCATAATTTCACAATCTACAACAAAAGCTAAGTATATATCAGCAAATGCAACAGGTTGTGAAGTTATTTGGGTGAGAAGGATCTTGGTAGATTTGAAGGAAAAACAAGAAGATGGAATGACAATATTTCCTCAATAGCTTTTGTCAAAATATCTTGTGTTTCATGGAAGAAGAAAGAACATTGAAATCAGGTATCATTTTATTAGAGAATTAGCTGAGAATGGTGAAATAAAAATGGAGTTTTGCAGGTATGAGCAACAGCTAGCAGACATTTTTACCAAGCCATTGGGTATTGCAAGTTTTGAGCGTCTAAGGAGAAATCTGGGCATAGTTAATTTGGATCAAGCATGATCTTGTTTGTCGGTTCGGGTAAAAAGGGGGAGTGTTGGATTTTCAAATCAGATTACCCCGAGCCTTTATGAATAATAAATTTAAATTTGACTTTTGTGGACTTTTGCAGATAAGTTTAAATCAGATTTTGTGTGGACTTTGAGAGATAAGTTCAAATCAGATTTTTGAAATCTCATTCTATTTTTGGACAACAAATACTTTATAAAGAAAATAATGTTTTTATTCTTCTATAGATATGTAAGAAGTTGTTTATTTGTATGCAACAACAAATAGTTTTTTTTGTAAGTGCTCTATTTTATCAGAGAAGTATTATTGCAACAACAATTGTATTCGATTATCTTGTTAAGCAGTGATTGCTTTAGATAATTTGTATGTAACCCTAGTAGCTGCAAGTTTATTTATTTTGGTTATTGTAGAAATTATTTCCAAATTAATAGAAGCAAGAATCTTGCATATCTCCATCTTTCTATTTTTTTTATGCTCTGCCCTATTTTTGGGTATTTTAATTATTTGATGATTACAAAGCATTTTGTGTGAGTAGTTTTTCAAAATATTGAGAGATTCTATATTCTTTACACCCTCATCATTCTAATCTTTTCTTTGTTTTTCCAAAGTCATGCTTGACATGAATTGGGGGTCCTGCGAACTTTCCTCTTGTGGAATTTCCTTTACCATTTTTGAGATAGCTTTGATGGAGCTTTGGTTTCGACGGAAGTATGTGAATCATATTTTTCTATTATTTATACCGAGAACATAAATTGACCCTTAGATCAAAGGCTCGGCCCCCGTAGATTGTGGTGAGGAAGTGCGCATGAACATGTATAGATACAATTCCATGCAATAGGCCAGGATTGTGATATTGATGTGTGCATACTAGGTATGGTGAAGAAGCCTCATTTCCTGATTGATCCTTTATATTTGCAAATCAAGCATTGCTAGGTATCGATTATGCCATGCATGTTAGTTCCCACATACTTAGTTATTTTTAGTGATTTCGATGATTTCATTCAATATTGTGCCACTTTGATGGGTCTTCTCAAAATCTTGTTCCCTCTTTTGAGAGATTTCCCATGGATGAAATGCTCAAAAGGAAGGGAGTTACTTTTCATCCAATAGTAACCACATTTTGACTTTGTCTCTTCTTAATTATTTAGATTAACACTTCACCAACTTATTAAATTTTCAAATTTTGCTTCCACCTAATTACAAAGGGCCTCTATAAGAGATTTTGAAATTCCTCTAGGTAGCATTTAATTGAGGCATCACTCAAATTTGAGACTTTAGAAGTGGGAAAGTCCCAAAATTGAAATATTAAGGGACACATAGGACCCTCACCTAGACCTAGCTAAACCACCATTCTGATTTGAAAGGAGAGGAACATCGGAGCTAGAGCTACTGAGAAAAAAATCCCAAAATAGGCCAAGAAAGCGAAAAGAGACAGGGTCCCATTTGAAATGGGTGATGTGTGATTAGGTCACAACACAATCAAATGGGTGCATTGATAGTGTTTACAAATGATATAGAGGGTTTGTATTTGTTCAAAATATAATATTTTTGATTTTTTTCATTTCAACTTGCACAGTATAAATTCCCAACGTCCTATGATAACAACCATCACCTCTGCATCTCCCATAAATTATCAATCAATCTAATTATGTCTTCATCATTACCTCGTCCATCTCGACAGACATTTTAAATTTTAAATTTGGCTAGGTGCTTCTTGAGAAGTTATAATATATTCCTCAAAGTCAACCTTTACATTTAACTTTGAATCATTTCAAGACAGGCCAAACATTTTGGGAAAATGTTATGGATTTTTCAATTTGTTAAGTTTTTCTTCCTAATTGTATGAATGATAATCATTGAATTTTGACTTTGTTGCATTTGAAATCTTTGCAAATTTGCAAACTGAATAACATGGCTTGTGCTTTAGTTTTATTATTAGTCCCTTCAGTGAGATTCTTTAATGCCATCCAAAAGAAATTCATTCTGAATACTTTTGGTCCTTTTGACAGTCCATCAAAGTTCAATTTTGTCCAACCAAGGAAGAGGAACTCTATTGGAGTCCTCCTCAATTTGAAGAATTAACTCATTCATCTCTATTAATGTGGGAACATTAATTCTGTTAGTTAACTGGTTATTTATCAAAACCCTTACCTCTATATCAGTAAGATGATTGATATAAGTTTGTAGATTATTTTTAGTTAGTATAGTTGTACAATGATCAAAAGGGCTATGGTTTTGACAATGGTGAGAAGAATCATTTATTGAAAAGGTCCATACTTGATGAAATATAATTTCATCATTACAATGATGATCATTTGGCACTAATTAAATAGACTTGTACTCAATCATAGTTACATAATATTAGATTTCGATAATCAATAAGAATTATATAATATTGGATTTTGAAGATTAAAAGAATTCAATCCTCAACAAATTTTATAAGGGGCGAATTTAGATCATTTGTAACAAAAACCTTGTTATGTCAATAACTGTTCAACTAGGATGTTTCCATTTGAACAAAGTGATGTTTTTCTAAACACTAAATTCCACCATGTAACCCTAGTTCCCTAACTAGAGGTCTAAAATGAGAACCTTATAATTTATCTACCAATCCATTTTAAAATTTTCATTATAACTAAAAATATTAATAATAAAAAATCTAAAAACCTAAAAATAAATTGAAATGCGAAATAATCAAGCATACTCTCAGAAGCAAAAATAATATAATTCTTTATAATAATTGTTCTAAAAATTCTGAAAAATGATAATTTTACTTAACAAATCAGTAAATAATCTCAATATGAGATAAACTTCAAAGGTATGAAAATAAACCAACTGATTATTTTAACTTTTCTGACTTCAGAAACAGATAACCTATACACCAACAAATTGCTATAGCTTATAAGTGCCTATCAGGATGTCCGTTACACATTCAAGTGTGACTGGTACTATTATAAGACTTGTTGATATTACCAGGGCTTATTGTTTGACAAGAAATTATTAGTACCGACCCCATTAAATTGAATTCAAGCTCAAGAACAGTCAGAGATCCAGAGTAGCAGCTCGTCTAGTAGTATCATGGAGACCAGATGGTCTCTCAATGCCAATAAACTTGAATGTTCCTCCTGCCTCACTTGGAATCGCAAGCATATAAAAACCTTGACCTTGATTGGGATGCCATTTTCTCACAAAGATGTTATTGCCAACAACTACAGAGAAGGTAATAAAAAAGCCCCAATCCTCTGTGTGAGGAGGCCCTACAGTGTACAGCTTATCTTCACTAGAGTCATATTCGATCAAACCAAGCCTATCAGACAAGCAATAAAAGCGCCCAATTGCACTTAGGAAATGCCAATGTCTGTTTCCATCCTCCAAAGTTTTCCAACTTCTCACTTGGGAATCAAAAACTTCAAAGCTGTCAGAAGATCGTATTAGATGAAACTTACCATCAGAAAAAACACCATTTTTAAAGAAATCCTTGTAGGCGTTCAGGTCGTAAAGAAGATCCCACTTGTCCTCCTCCACATTGTAAACTGAAGCGCAACCAACAGGGTGACGAAACTTGTTATACCCTCCACCAACATAAATCAGTCCCCTCGCCTCATTCGCTACGGAATGAAATCCACGTCCCTTTTGGCATTTCGGCATTTTGGCACCTTCTCGCCATTTCGAACAAGTAAAATCGTACAACCACACACAACGTCTTCTAGAACCTGCAAGAAAATCAGTGAACAATCGTACGCAACGACTTCTAGGGTCGAGATACAGATCTGGGATCACAATCAGTTTTTGTTTAAAGAAATGGCAGTGAGGGGAGCCATACATTTGTACCGGAATGGGCGGTAGACTTTTACATGAGTTCTCCACTGGGTCATATATTGCTACTCTCTTGGAAATCCCGTTTCTGAGCATGAGCATGCAAATCCGCTGTTCTGAAATCTTCAACCTCTTTCTTTCTTGATAAAATTCGGGACTTTTCAATGCCGCGTTCCAGCTTTTGCAGACACATCTCAGACTGTGATGTGAGTTCAACTCCACCCTCAGCAGGCATTGCCACCCAAGTTCATCTGGAAGACAAGGAAACAGAGCTCCCATTTGCAATTACTGCAAGTTGTATGTTAGTAAAAAATTGCTCTTATAAAGGATTTATAGCAGAGAAGGGTCCGAATCTTAAATTATCTGATGTTTCTTGAATACCAATTTGATCTGTAATTCAATTTTTTTTGTTTTTAAAGTTTTTGGTGCTATTGCATTCGCTAAATCTTAGATGGTTATGATGAAATTATTTTTCTACCAATTAAAATTGATGATTATTTTTTAAAAATTAAAATGTATGATTTTTAAGTTTTTAAATTATAAAAACTATTTCTCTAAGGCTGTATAAGTTTCTGGATCTGGTAGGACTTTATGGATTTACTAGTATATGTAATTTGTTAGACATTTTTTTAATGCATTCTTACATAATTTTTTAATCCATAAAATTCAGTGGAGCATTTCTGACAATAGGCACAAAAAAGATATTGCCTCTTCAAACTTTTTTCTTGATAAAATTGGGAGATTCTTAATAAGGCATTCCAGCTTTTGTAGATACACATAGGTTGTGATGAGAGTTCAACTCCAATTTCCCACCAATTTCATCTCGAAGAGAAGGATATAGAGTACAATTTTTTTAGGTTTTGGTCTCCCAAAACAGATTATGATACTAGTTCTTAATTTAGTACCATTGTATTCACTAAATCTTAGATGATTATTATGAATTGATAATTTTTCTTTTTAATTTTTGAAAAGTAAAGATGTATGATTTTTAAATTATAAAAACTATTTTTCTAGGCTATAAGTTTTTGGATTTTGCTGAACTTTTTTTAAATGTATTCTTACATCATTTTTTAATCCATAAAACTTAGTGCAACGTCTGGCAAAGGCAAAAACAAAAGATATTACCTCTTCAAAAAAATTCTTGATAAAATTGAGAGCTTTTCAATGGAGCATTCCAGCTCTTGTAGATACACATAAGGTTGTGATGAGAGTCCAACTCAAATTTCCCACCAAATAGAGTTCAAGTTGTATGCTAGTTTGCACTTACAAAAGATTTATAGCAAAGAAGGGCCCTAATCTAAAATTGCTTATCTTATGTTTTTTGAATAACACACACACACACATACAAGCATGTGGTTCAAATTATATTCTTTTATTCCATTCAAAAAAGTTCTTAATTCAAATTAGTAATGTGAAGGATAATAAAAGTTTTTCAAAGTTATTTTTTTATTTGAAGAAATTTTAAACTTATTTATCATTTAAATAATTAGTCATAGGCTATTTTGGATGGGGAACTCCTCACAAGATTCCAAAATTTTTATATAGGACATTTTGTAATTTGAAGTTTTACAGTTTAAATTTTACATTCTATTTTTTTTCTCAATTTTAATGGTCGAGTTTTTATTGCAATTTTGTTTTCATTGTAAAAAAAATTGATATAAATTTTATAGTTTAATTGGAAATTTTTTAACATTCTTTCTAATTTTAATTATGATAAAAGTTTGGACAAGAGATTATAAGACAAAAAAATGTCAATGAAGGGTGCAAAACCTCACTGGGCAGATATCCCATTTGATGATCTTGACTGTGAAAATTTGAAGGATTCTCCTCACATACCACAGTGGGTTCTCTAGGATGGGCAGTGGAGGGATCTGGCTTTTGCCTGTCCTCCAACTTCAGATTAATTTTGTGGGTCTCAATCTCAGGACATTTGTAATTTTAACAAGCATGGTCAATTGATCCCTCATTGGGTCTTCAAGGATGGCAAATGGCTTGATATCTCAAATTCTAGTATTGCTATGAGAAAATGGTTCCTCCCAGAGGCTAGAAGATTGTCTAAATGCATGCGATATAAACACTTTATCTCTAAATCAGATATAGGGTTTCAAAACCCTAGACGACTGAATGCGTCTGCTCCAAGCTAAGAGGAAAGGGTATACAAGGCTTATGAGACCCTAATGTAGAACAAGAAAACTCTACCTATTACTAATGTTTCTCAGGGGACGCATGCTTCTACCACCCGTTCCAGGCTTAATGATGGAGGCACTTCAAAGGCTCTAAAAGGTGATTCAGATCCGCTCACTTATACTGTTGTAAATCATGATAAATCACAAGGGGAAAAGGTATGGATCCCTATCCTAGAGATATTCATTGAAATACATTGGAGTTTTAGCGTTGTATTGATCTCACTGATCGTTGTGTAATTATTGAGATATGGGGAAAAAAATTTTCACTGTCTAAATTAATGAAAGTAATTAGAGCTGTGTTTTATGAGATTTTGTATTTCCAAGTTTTATCTATAGATACTTTTGTAATTATTTTTGATACTACTCAAGCTAAGGAACACACTCTGTCTAAGCTCTTTGTTAATCTGCCTAATAATGTTATTATGCCTTCGCCTTGGAAGCCCTTCTTTCAGCTAGGCTAGAAATTTTTTGATGAATCCCCTACCTGGTTTTTATTTCTTGTGTTTCCTTATGAGTTTAATGATCTCCATATTTTGATGGCAATGGGGAATTATCTTGGAACTTTTGTTAGGTCTGGTAAAGTTTTGAAGGAAAATAAATTGCATACTTTGATTTGTGTTCTCATAGCAAAATCTGACATTATTCCATCCACTTGTAAGTTTGATTGCCTATTTAGTTCTTAGAGGCAATGCATTGTCAGTGATGAGGTTTTTTGGCTAAACCATTCATTACCATTAATTATGACTATTTCACTCGGATCCCCAAGGCTTAGATTAATCTCAAGATCTCTCAGCCTTTGTATGATCATTTTGTCCCCACGGGAACTATCATACCACCTACTCCCTCTCCCACTCCTACTAAGCATATGCCCTCACAAGAGCCTTGCACTCATCTATCTTTTTCTGTAATTGCGTCGTTTGCTCCATCTCTTTTTGTTCCAACTACCACTGACCAGACTTCCCCTTCTCAGTCTACACCTTCCACTCCTACTCTTCATATCCCAATCACAACTCCCCCCACCTCTTGATAATCAGAACCCTCCCTCTCTTAGCCCTTCTCTCAGAATCCACTCTCCTAGGAATCTAACCCCACCACAGGTTGATAATACTTTTCTTATTAAACCTTCAGGCCAACTGGTTTCTCAAGTTCAAGATATTGTGACTAAGTCAAATGTGATTTTAGATGATACTATTACAGATTCTGTTATAAAGACTTTTGATGCATCACTTTCCTGGCTCAAGTGTAAAGGGGTAAATCCAACTTTTGTAAATCCATATGATTTACTTTGTCCTGATTTAGAGGTTTCAGTGCATGAGGTGCCTATACAGTTCTCCCCATCTCTATCTCCAAAATGTGGGGGAAGGAGCTGTTATGCTATAATCATCAATCTCCTTCTCAAAAGGTATCCCCAAATACATCGGGTAATAAAAAAGGCCGACCCTCCTTTGAGTCAAGACACGTGGATGAGATTGATGTAGGTATCCAATATAACTTGCCCTCTACTTTTCTGCAAGGTAAGAAGACTAAGAAAAAACCTTCCCTTAGTTCGCCCACAACTAGGGCTGCTCATACTAAAAGAATCCTCCAGCCTGAGTAGGTTGGTGCTTCTAAATTTCCAATTCCAAAAAGACTCAACAAAAGAGGGGAGGTGAATCTTCCCCTCAGGAAAATTGAGGATTTTATCATGGAATGTTAGTGGCTTAAATGTCCCTAACAAGAAACAAGTCATCATGAGCCAGTTAGCGAGTATGAAGTTTGATATTGTGTTATTACAAGAGACTAAACTATCTAGTCAGATGGATGCTTGCCTTTTTTCAGCTTGCATTTTGGGTAACATTTGGTCATCCCCTTTGGATGGAGCTTGGGGTGGATTGGTTGTTCTACGGAATCTTAATATAGTTTTTGTAGAACCAAATTTTAAGGGAAAAATTGGATCATTTCAATATTAAGGAGTTCCAAATTTGACATACCCTTTTGGCATTTCAATGTTTATGGTCCTAGAATCATTGTGGATAAAAATAAGCTTTAAGATCTTCTTGGTAATCTGATAGGGGCCCTACCTGCAAAAATCATCATCCTAGGTGGTGATTTTAATGTTGTTCATAGTAATGATGAAAAGATGGGGGGCATCCTCCCCTCATCTAAGTTTATGATAGATTTTAACAAATTTATTGTTGATAATAACCTTTTAGATATTGTACCCAAGGTTGGAAATTTCACGTGGAAAAATAGAAGGGATGATTCCTCTCATATTGCAGAGACATGACCAATTTCTTCTCTTCAATTATTGGTTATTTATACTAGTAGAGATTATTTTTCTGCTATCCTTCCCTCTTCGGGGTCTAATCACTTTCCCATCCTTCTAGAGTTACCCGAACCATCTCTTCACCACAAGGGCTCTTTAAAATTTGAACCCATGTGGTTTAGAGATCTCTCTTTCCTTCCTATTCTCTAGTTTTGGTGGGAAAATGACCATGTTTTGGAAGGCATGTGCCTTTTCCGACTGGTTAAACATTTACACCTTCTAAAAGATAAGATGAAGGAATGGAATATTAACCACTTTAAGAATATTTTTCATGAAAAGAATCAAATTCAATATGAATTGAGTTCTCTAAATGATCATGTTATTCTGCATGGGATGGATCCCTATACTTTTGCACTGGAAAAAGGACTCAAGGCACAACTGGAAGAAGTGCTTTTTAGGGAGGATACATATTAGAAGTAGAAGTATTGCAAGATTTGGCTCTATGAGGATGATAGGAACACCTTTTTTTTCATGCATCAGCAAAGATGAAGAGACTTAGGAGTAAAATTATTAGTATTAACTTCCCAACTGGTTGGGTTGAGGATGATGTAGAAATTGCTGAGGAGGGGCTATCTTTCTTTACTAATTTGTTCACCAAGCAACAAACCATGATGTGTGATCTCATCCTTGATTCGATTCCTCATTGTGTATCCTTAGAAGATAATGACATGTTTTTGGCTCCTTTCACTATGCCAAAGTTAAAACATGTTTCTTTCTCTATGGCCCCTAATAAAGCTCCTGGCCCAGATGGTTTTACTATGCTATTTTTTAGAAATGTTGGGATTCTATTGGTCACGAAATCTTATTGGTGCAGGAGCACCCCTAAGAAGCTAGTTAGTTGGTTATCTCATGTTGATTTTGGTGTGATAATGTGTCAAAGACCCTCTCGAAGGGCGCTGTAATTAGATAAGGTCATGTGGACCAAGTGTGGTGTGAGGTAGTTCTTAGTTTGAGCTCTTTGCTAAGTTAAAGTACTTCAAATTGGCTCATTAAATGCACTATACTTGATAATGTTGTCAAGTGACAAGTTGATTTTTTTCATGTCTTTAGGGTCCTATGATGCCCTAAAAGGTTTAACTAAGGTTAGATAGGTCAGTTTAGTGTTAAAACACTTGGGAAGTGCAAAATGGCAAAAGATGTAAAAATGTTGCTATGCAACATTAGCAACTTTTCAAAAGTTGCTGACAACATTTTGGTTGTCTCAAGGATTTAGGTGTCTAGATTGGATGGAGCTTATCCAAGGGTTAAGACACATGAGGTAGACTATATATGTTTAGAAAAACCTAATTTGAGGGTTCATAAGTCACTGTGTATGGACTGAATACCGAGAAAGCAGAGAGTTTTTATGTAAATAGTGTGAAAGTTAAATTAGATGGATTGAATTTGGTACTGTAAATCATGGAATCCATTGTTGGGCATGTTACAGTGTTGTTTTAGTAGTTAGTTTGCATAGTAGTTAATTTCCTTTTGCATTTTGTAAATTAGTTTGTTTTGTACAGTTTGTTGTCTGGATTTGACAGTGTTGCCAAGATGTGGACCTAACTCCACTTCCTATTGTAGGTTTTGTACGGCCTCTTGGGGATAGAGACTAGGTTCATTGAGCTTCAAGAATCCACAAGGTGGAGCTCTAAAAGTGTGTGCACCTATTTTTAAGGTCTTGCCCTAGGCGAGCTGTGAATGAAGCCCGATTAGGAAGACTGTGAAGATGTGTTTAGAAAATGCAGGAGGAATAAGTTCATGAGACAAGAAGGCCATGGATGTAATGGTATGTGTTGTGCAGGTAATCAAGAACAAGGAGGAGTGCCCAAGAAACCTTCTTACCAATTTTTGAAGCCAAAGACCACAGACTGGTCTAGAAACAAGCAAGAAGCCCTATTTCTGAAACAGGGTGTACGAACAGAGTTAGGACCTAAGACGAAGAAAATCTTGGAGGTCTAGTATCACATATTTGAACTACCAAAACACATTTGGGGGTTCTTTGAGAAGTTTCACCTAGAAATGCCAATTCCTAAATTGTAGGAGGCCTAATTAGTGAAAAAGGCTACAAGGCCTAAAAGATAGGAAACTAGGAATCGATGGAGAAAGGATTGAACTTGGTAAGTCAAGAACCAATTTTGGAGTCATGAATGGAGTTGAATGAATCCCCTAACCTCCTGCAATACAAACTTGTGATTAGGGCTAAAGAACATAGATGAGGAAGTGTTCTTGTGGTGGAGAAAGATAAGAACCTAACAAGATAGGAAGATTCTTGGAGAAGGGAAAGAAGTGGTTCTTTCAAGGTGTTAGAGGGAGGATTGAGGAAACCCTAAGAGGTCCTAGGAGTGACCTGAGTTGAGTTCAAGACAACTCATGAGGTAGCTAGGAGTTTCCCTATCAGAGTGGTATCAGAGCATAGGTTCAAGATTTGGGTTAAGAAGTGTTGCAACTAGTGGATGTTACAGACTGAAGAATCAAGTGAAGAGTCAAGTGCATCTAGCAAGATGGTGACCAATGCCGAATTGGCCAAGAAATTTGAAGAACATGAAGAGGAAAATAGAATAATAAGAGAAAGATTGAGTGAACTAGAGAAACTCTTAGGAGAAGTCCAAGACAAGGCAGATAGAGTGAAGGATAAGGTAGACCAAAAGGAAGAAAAAGAAGCTAAGGAGAAGGAGTTGGAATTAGAGGAAGAAGCACCTACTCTTGACCCTGTCTTTCCAGATGAACCCTTCTTGAAGGTGCTCAAGGCCTTAATTGGAAAATCTTTGGAGGGTGTGCCACTTTTTAGTGGACAAATGGATGTTGATCTAGTCATGGACTGGATAGACAGTCTTGAGAATCACTTTGAATGTGATGGTGTGACAGATGCTCAAAAGTTAAAGGTGGCTAAGTATAGGTTGAGAGGACCAACACTTACCTGGTGGAAGTATGTTCAGACTGAGAGAGAGAAAGAAGGAAAGAACCCTATTGTTACATGGAAGGGCATGTTAGTTATGTTGAAGTAGACCTACCTACCTGATGATTATGAAGTTTAGATGCATAGAAAGAGATAAAACCTCAAGTACAAAGACCTTGAATTTCAAGCATATACTAAGGAGTTTCAAAAGTTGTGCTTAAGGTCAAAGATCGTGGAGGATGAGTCTATTAGATTGGCTAGATTTTAGAATGGACTAAAATGGTCTATGCAAGAAGAGATGAGTCTCACTACCCTAACAAGTGTGAGACAATGCTATCAAATGGCTTTAAAGATAGAAGAGAAAAGCAAGAGGAAACATGATCAGACCTCAAGGGGAAGAGGTAGAGGAAAATAAA
>MU227264.1:284163-296868 GCA_018584345.1 Thuja plicata | reverse complement strand
TTGAAGGAGTTTAAGGACATAGTTAGTGATGGGTCACCTACAATGTTACCACCTCCTAGAGCCATAAGTCATCAGATTGACTTTATACCAGGAGCATCTCTACCAAATAAAGCTGCATACAAGGTGACTCATGATCAAAACAAGGATATAGCTAGTCAAGTTCAAGAACTTTTGTACCAAGGTCTAATCAGACAAAGCATTAGCCCAGGTGCGGTGCCAGTGGTTCTAGCATCAAAGAAGGGAGGTAAGTGGAGGCTTTGAACTGATTCAAGGGCAATTAATAGGATCACTATAAGGTACATATTTCCCATTCCTAGGATTGAAGATCTTATGGATTGTTTGGGAGGAGCAAGGTACTACACCAAGTTGTATTTGAAGAGTGGGTACCATCAAATCAGAATTAAGGAGGGAGATGAATGGAAAACAACATTCAAGACTACAGAAGGGCTCTATGAATGGTTGGTCATGCCCTTTGGACTTAGCAATGCTCCAAGCACCTTTATGAGATTGATGAAAGAAGTGTTGAAGGATTACATAGGCATATTTGTAGTTGTGTACCTTGATGATATCCTCATTTTTAGTAAGACCAAGGAGGAACACCTCCAACATTTGTAGATTGTGATGAAGAAACTTCATGAGGAGAAGTTGTCCATTAATTTGGAAAAGTGTGAATTTATGAAGCAAGAGCTGATCTATCTTGGTTTTGTGGTGTCTCAAGGAACCTTGAAGATGGATCCTAGAAAATTTGAAGAAATAATAAGCTGGCCTACCCCTACATGTAGCACTGAGGTAAGGAGTTTCCATGGACTTGCCCAATTTTATAGGACGCTCATTAAAATTTTTAGTGAGATATGTGCACTAGTCTTGGATACAATTAAAGGTGGACTGAAACCTAAGTTCAAATGGACTCTAGAGGCTGGTAAAGGTTTTGAGTGGTTGAAAATGAGAGGGGATACACAACCTATTTTGGTTTTGCCAAAATTTGATATGTTATTCACCCTTGAATGTGATGCAAGTGGCATAGCTGTTGGGGAGTATTGAATCAAGAGAATAGGCCAGTGGCATTCTATAGTGAAAAGTTGAATGAGGTGAAGAAGAGGTATTCTTCTTATGACCTAAAGTTATATGCATTGGTGCAATCCTTGAGGAAGTGGAGGCACTATCTGTTACCAAAAGAATTTGTGGTTTATACTGATAATAAGGCTTTGAGCTTTATCAATTCTCAAGACAAGTTGAGCAATATACATCTCAAATGGATGGAATATTTGCAGGCCTATACCTTCACTATCAAACATAAGAAAGGGGGCATTTGAATAAGGTGGTTGATGCTTTGAGTAGGAGACTCTTGACAGTCAAAGAGGTACAAATGCAAAGTATAGGATTAGAGAGCTTCAAGGAGCTTTATGAAGGAGATGAAGACTTCTTAGAAGCATACAAGGTATGTAAAGACTTCAAAAACCATTTCCATAGTCAATTTGTAGACTATACTACTCAGAATGATCTCTTGTTTAGAGAGGGATAGTTATGCATTCCTAAGGGATCTATGAGGGAGAATGTTATCCAAGAGAAGCACAGTGGGAGTTTAAGTGGGCATTTTGGCCTAAAAAAAACACTAGAACTAGTGCAAAGGTTCTATTATTGGCCTAGGATGCAGAAGGATATTAGAAAGTATGTAGAGAAATGCTTGGTTTTTCAAAAAGATAAAGGTACCTCATCTAATATAGGGTTGTACCAACCCCTACCCATTCCTAATAGGCCTTGGGAATGTATTAGTATGGATTTTGTTGTTGGGTTGCCTAGAACAAAGACTGGTTTGGATAGTATATTTGTGGTGGTAGATAGGTTTAGCAAGATGAGCCACTTCATTGCTTGCAAAACCACCCATGATGCCAGTCATATTGCACATTTTTTCTTTAAAGAGGTGGTATGGATTCATGGCTTGCCCCTAAGCATAGTATCTGATAGAGATGTAAAATTTATAGGTCATTTTTGGAAGACCTCTTGGATAAGGTTAGGAACCAACCTATCATTTGGGTCAACCTACCATCCCCAAACTGATGGTCAGACTAAATTTATTAATAGAGTTCTAGGTAATGTCCTTAGATGATTGACAAAGGAGTATGGAGTGATGTGGGATTAGTTGTTACCACAGGTGGAATATGCTTACAATGACAGTGTTAATAGGACAATAGGCAAAAGCCCCTTTGAAATAGTTTATGGGCTACACCCTAGAGGTGTGTTGGAGTTAAGACACTTGGAAAATGAAGAAGGCAGGAGTGCATATACAGAGCACTTCACTCAATCAATGAAGGAGGTTCATGACCAAGTGAAGAAGCAACTCCAAGAGGCTACACAAAAACTGAAAGCCAAAGTTGATGAAGGGAGGAGAGATATTCAGTTTGTTGTGGGTGACCTTGTGATGGTCCATCTTAACAAATCTAGGTTGTAGAAGGGAGTCCCCACCAAACTTCAAATGAGGAGGATAGGTCCTTGTAAGATTGTTGCAAAGTATGGACAAAATGCATATAAGATAGACTTGCCATCAGACTTGGCAATGTCTCCTGTGTTTAATGTGCATGATTTGGTTTAGTATAAAGGGCCTACACCAGTACCAACTAAATCAAAATCATACAGGAAGGATATGACAAAAGATGTTTAGATTTCCCTTGCACCCAAACCAGTGGCTGTGAAGATTTTAGACTCTAGAGTGAAGAAAAAGACCAGGCAGGGCACTTACATGGAGCATCTTGTTCACTGGGAAGGAAATTCTAAGGTTGAAGCTACTTGGGTGGCTGAGAATGAATTTAAGAAGCAGGGAGTTGATCCTAAGATCCTATCCCCAGAGGTGACTTAAGTTCTCAACCTTGGTAGTATGGTGCACGAGCACCCCTGAGAAGCCAGTCAGTTGGTTATCTCATGTTGATTTTGGTGTGAGAATGTGTCAAAGACCCTCTTGAAGGGCAGTGTAATTAGATAAGGTCATGTGGACCAAGTGTGGTGTGAGGTAGTTCTTAGTTTGTGCTCTTTGCTAGGTTAAAGTACTTCAAATTGGCTCATTAAATGCATTGTACTTGATAAAGTTTTCAAGTGACAAGTTGATATTTTTCATTTCTTTAGGGTCCTATGATGCCCTAAAAGGTTTAAATAAGGTTAGATAGGTCAGTTTAGTGTTAAAACACTTGGGAAGTGCAAAATGGCAAAAGATGTAAAAATGTTGCTATGCAACATTAGCAACTTTTCAAAAGTTGCTGACAACATTTTGGTTGTCTTAAGGATTTCGGTGTCTAGAGTGGATGGAGTTTATCCAAGGGTTAAGACACATGAGGTAGACTATATATGTTTAGAAAAACCTAATTTGAGGGTTTAGAAGTCATTGTGTACGGATTGAATACTGAGAAAACATAGAGTTTTTATGTAAACAGTGTGAAAGTTAATTTAGATGGATTGAATTTGGTACTATAACTCATGGAATCCATTGTTGGGAATGTTACAGTTTTGTTTCAGTAGTTAGTTTTCTTAGTAGTTAATTTCCTTTTTCATTTTGTAAATTAGTTTGTTTTGTATAGTTTTTTGTCTGGTTTTGACAGTGTTGCAAATATGTGGACCTAACTCCACTTCCTACCATAGGTTTTGTATGGCCTCTTTGGGATGGAGACTAGGTTCATTGAGCTTCAAGAATCCACAAGGTGGATCTCTGAAAGTGTGTGCACCTATTTTTAAGGTCTTTCCCTAGGCAAGCTATGAATGAAGCCCGGTTAGGAAGACTGTGAAGATGTGTTTAGAAAATGCAGGAGGAATTATTTCATGAGGCAAGAAGGCCATGGATGTATTGGTATGTGTTTTTTAGGTACTAAAGATCAAGGAGGAGTGCCCAAGAAACCTTGTTACCAAGTTTTGAAGCCAAAGACCATAGATTCGTCTAGAAACAAGCAAGAAGTCCTATTTCTGAAATAGGGTGTACAGACAGAGTTAGGACCTAAGACAAATAAAATATTGGAGGTCTAGTATCACATATTTGAATTTCCAAAACACATTTTGGGGTTCTTTGAGAAGTTTCACCTAGAAATGCCAATTCCTAAATTGTAGGAGGCCTAATTGGTGAAAAAGGCTACAAGGCCTAAAAGATAGGAAAATAGGAATCAATGGAGAAAGGATTGAACTTGGTAAGTTAAGACCCATTTTTGGAGTCATGAATGGATTTCAATGAAGCCCCTAACCTCCTAGAATACAAAATTTTGATTAGGGATTAAAGAACATAGATGAGGAAGTGTTCTTGTGGTGGAGAAAGATGAGAACCTAACAAGATAGGAAGATTCTTGGAGAAGGGAAAGAAGTGGTTCTTTCAAGGTGTTAGAGGGTGGATTGAGGAAACCCTAAGAGGTCCTAGGAGTGACCTAAGTTGAGTTCAAGACAAATCAGGAGGTAGCTAGGAGTCTCCCTATCACTTATTATCTCTTGAAGAGGATATACTTAACAAAACTATGTTAAAAGAATTAAATACCACATGGATAACCTTAATTCTTAAAAAATAGAACCCTAGGACATTTGTATATTTTTTTCCTAAATCTCTTTGTAATTCTCTTTATAATATTTTCACTAAGGCCATATCAGTTCATCTAGCCAAGATTATTCGTATCATAATATCTGAAGACTAGGGGGGGTTTATCCCTGGTAGGGAGACACTTGAAGGGGCTATAGTGGCTCATGAAATCCTACACTCTGTATCAATGAATGAAATGCCAACTATGACCCTAAAGTTGGATATGATGAAGGAATATGACTGGGTTGAATGTGATTTTTTTTGTCTTTGGATATAACTAAATTTGGTTTTCATTCCAAATTGGTCAAGTGTGTTTACTCTGGCATCTCCTCTCCCACCTTCTTTGTGCTTATTAATGGTCAATCTAGGGTTTTTTTCCTCCTTTAGGGTCATTTGTTAGGTGGATCCCCTTTCACCCTTTCTCTTCATCATTATCGAAGAGGGTCTTAGCAGGGCTATATCTCACATGAATACTATGGGAATTTGGAAGGGTATTACTTTAGAAGATGGGGGTTTCTCACATACTCATAACCTCTTTTATGATGACACACTCCTTTTTGGTCAACCCACTATTAATGAGTCATGTGCTATCAAGTAATTTATTAAGGAATATTCACAGGCCTCAGGCCAATTGGCCAATCCTGCAAAATCTAAGATCTTTTTCTTGAATGTAACCCGAATGGTTAAACATAGACTCCTTTCTGTATAGTTGGAAAATGGAAGCACTTCCATTGTAGATGTGTTTAGCCTTCCGAGTAAGTGGTTTGGGGTCATGGAAAGTGCCTTGAATGGGTTCCTGATCTTGACATGGCTTCCCCCTATTCTATCCCTCTTTCCACTCCTGTTTAGCCTAATTTCTGCATTCTGGACTGCAGACTGGTGATTCTAGGCTTCAAGGTCAAGGTAAACATTTTAGGTCTTTGTCGATCTCGACCTTGACCTAGGTCAGGGTCAACCTTGACCTTGACCGAGGGTTCAAAATTTAGGGTCTTTGAGTTTCCAGATGTCAGTCTTTGCAAAAATTTCTTTCCCGCTTCCGGGTCGGCTGTTTCAGGTTCTGAAGTGTTGATTCCTAAATTATATTTAATATAGGTCCTCTCCTAGGGGTAAATGATTTAATGGGAATTTCATTCTCCTATGTAGGTCTCCTTAGGAGATTGTTCCCTAATTCCATATAAAAGATAAGCTTTCTCTCTCATTTTCTCTAAGTCTTCTAATCAAGCATCAAGCATTCCTAATTGAGATCAAGCATTATCAAGTGAAGTTCAAGCAAGCAATTCAAGCAAGATTTCAAGCAAGCATTCATCCATTCAAGCATCCATTTTCATGAAGGAGATCCATTGGAGGCCATTGAAGGATTGAAGCTACATGGTGCCCTTTTGGTGATCTCCCCATCCATCTTCTTCCAAGCCTATTCCAAAGTCAAGAACCCATTCAAGACTTGGTGTTGGAGATCTACAAGCAAGAGATTGAAGACATCCTACCTTTCACCAAAATGTAAAGGATTAAATTTTTCATGTGTGGGTGTGTTGTAGATGTGTAGTTTGATTGTTAATTATTGATTTCCTTTACTTTATATTTAGTTGAATGGTATTGATTGTATATTGTAATTGTGATTAGGGAGAAGATAAGATGTTCCTCTTTTATTCCCAAATGCACAAATGGAAGATCCAAGTTGATCAGACCAAGGGAAGGGCTAATGCACAAATGAATCAACTATTTGGAAAGGAGAATAACAAAGGGAGATACCTTAAATTATGTTAATTGTATGTATAGAAATGATGTATGACAGTAATTGAAGAAATAGGAGAAATTCACTAACCTTGAAATATTGCAGATCAAAGAATGCTATTTTCTGAGGTCTGTAGATTGTTTCTAGAAAAACTGACAGTTGATACCGAACCAAAATGCAGAGATGAACAAAACCCAGAAATCATTTTCTTTTCTAATTTTGTCTTATGAAAAAGGTCAACCTTGACCCACAAATGTCAACCCTGACCCAATAATGTCGACCCTAACCTGCACAGATCCAAAAGTGACTCTGTTCATGGATCCTAAAAGTTTGCCGAAAAGGGTATCCAGATTTGGTTTCAAATCTGCTATTCTATACCTATACCTGCAAGAAAAAAGAGATTTTTTGTTGTGGGGGAGGGGTTTTCCTTGGTCAAACCCTAGTTTTGGAATTAACCTCAAATATATGTAATTGAAATTGTAGAAATGGACAAAGTAAATGCATAAATTCACCTTGCTTGAAAGAGTCCTTGTGGCGGATTCAAATCCTTGAATCCACAAGTATGCTTCAAAATGTGGAATGTAGAAAGGTAGGATGTCTTCAATCTCTTGCTTGTAGATCTCCAACACCAAGTCTTGAATGGGTTCTTGACTTTGGAATAGGCTTGGAAGAAGATGGATGGGGAGATCACCAAAAGGGCAGCATGTAGCTTCAATCCTTCAATGGCCTCCAATGGATCTCCTTCATGAAAATGGATTCTTGAATGGATGAATGGTTTCTTGAAATCTTTCTTGAATTGCTTGCTTGAACTTCACTTGATAATGCTTGATCTCAATTAGGAATGCTTGATGCTTGATCAGAAGACTTAGAGAAAATGAGAGAGAAAGCTTCTCTTTTATATGGAATTAGGGCACAATCTCTTAAGGAGGCCTACATAGGAGAATGAAATTCCCATTAAAGCATTTACCCCTAGGAGATGACCTATATTAAATATAATTTAGGAATCAACACTTCAGAACCCGAAACATCCGACTTGGAAGCAGGAAAGAACTTTTTGCAAAGATTGACATCCAAAAACTGGAAGACCCTGAAGTTTGAACCCTTAGTCAAGGTCAAGGTTGACCTTAACCTAGGTTAGGGTTGAGGTTGACATAGACCTAAAATATTGACCTTGACCCTGAAGCCCATAATCACCAGTCTGCAGTTGAGAATGCAGAAATTAGGCTAAATAGGAGTGGAAAGAGGGATAGAACAGGGGGGAAGCCATGTCAAGATCAGGAACCCAATCAAGGTGCTTTCCATGACCCCAAACCACTTACTCAGAAGGCTAAACATGTCTAGAATGGAAGTGCTTCCATTTTCTAACTATACACTTTCATTTTGGGGTTTTGAACATGGTAATCTCCTGTACCGGTATTTGGGGATTCCCTTCTTCTCTAGATCAGAGAAACACAATTTTTGGGATAAGGTTATTACATCTATTTGGAAAAGGATCCTATGTTGGAAGCACAAATGGTTATCTTTACTTGGTAAGATCCTTATGACCAAATCTATCTTGAATGCCATACCAATATATTTGATATGTGTTCTTCATATTCCTAAGCAATCTATTAAGGAGTTACAAACCATTTTAAGAGATTTTTTGTGGGTGGATAATGTGTCTTAGAAAAAGAAGTTTCCACTTTTAGTTTGGCACAAGGTATGGAAATCTAAGTCTTCCCAAGGTTTAGGCATTCGGGATCTCTCCACTCAAAATAAAGCTCTAGGAGCCAAACTCTTATGGAGTTTTTACCATAATCCTCAACTAAAATGGGTCAAAATGATGAAAGGGAAATATTTGGATTCTAATGATAATGAGATGATTTTCACCACTTTTTCCTTCCCCAGGGGGTCAGTCATCTAAAATTGTTTATATTTATGTAGAGATGTGATATTTCCTTCTCTTTCTTTGTTAGTTCATAATGGTACCAAGGCCCACTTTTGGGATGACTCTTGGAATGGTCATCGACGCTTGAATTAGATCTGAGATTGGTCCCTCTTGGATGTACATCTTAAAAAAATATTGGGGGATAAGGTCTGTGATTATTTTATTATCATTGATGGACTTGTAGTTTGGAAAGATCTCTCTTCTTTTTTACTTTGTCTCAGATTTGGTTATAGCACTTTCCAATGAATTAAGAAATAGGGTTATAATCCCCAAACTTCAAGATGATGTAATTATTTGGATTGGCTCCCCTTCAGTCCAATATTCAGTTAAATTTTGTTATGATTCTAATTTTCCCTCTTCACATCATAATTCTTGGTCATCTCATTTATTATGGAGGGTTGCTTGCCTACCTAAAGCTGGTGCTTTTTATTGGTTGGAAATCTAGGATAGAGTCCTCATAGGGGAATTCCTGGATAGATTAGGAATTACTACAGTTTTCACTTGAACTTTTTGTGGTTACTTTATTGAATTATCCAATCATATGTTCTTGCATTTCCCCTTTTCCATAGATTTATAGTATTGGCTTTGTGAGAAGTTGGGGTGGAAAACATCATTAGGTCCTAACTTATGTGACCATTTTTGGGGATGGCCTTCTCCTCACAAAAGCTCTACTCTTTCACCCGTTTGGAATATCCCCCCTTTCATTCTCATTTGGAACATGTGGCTTGAATGAAATAAAATAATTTTTATGAAAACCTTCTCTTCTTTAGCAGATGTACTATACAAGGTTGAGAAATCAATCTCTGAGGTTATGCGATAATGCCATATCAAGAAAATCCACTCTTATAAATCATTCTCCAAATGGGATTTCTACATTCAAGACAAATGACCTCTCTTACAATCTCTTCATCCCCATGGTTGTCAGGCTAAGAGTTCTTCATTTACTAAAAATCTGAGGTGCTTCCATGGTGATTCCAGAGGAAACCCATAGCCTTCTAGAGAAGGTGTTGTTATCTGTAATTCTGAGGGTCAGATTATTAAAGAAGTTTGTAAGAAACTTCCTCCTGACACTAATAATGTGTCTGAATTTGAAGCATTGCTTTTAGGCCTGGTACATGCACTATTTTTGAATACTTATAACCTCTTGATTGAGGGAGATTCCATGGATGTGTATAATATTTAAAAAAAAGGGTCCTTAGATTGTTGGAAGTTATAATATAGATTAAATTTTGTTATGAGTATATATTACAAAAGTTTTCATCTTTTGAAATTATGCATTGCTTCAGAGAGGTCAATAAAGTTGCATACTTCTTGGCTAATAAAACTATAGATGACACACTTGAACTAGAATAGGTAGTGCATGAGAATATTCTAAATCATTCGGTATAATATTCCTCTTTCAACATGTGGGATCAGTTGGCATGATGTTGGTCATGTTATCACTATATATGTAATTTTAATTTTCCCTTAATTTCCTACCATTGTGGAATTTTGTTGTTTCTCATTCTCCATGATTTGGATTAGTGCAATATTGCTTTACATGCCTCTTTTTCTTTATCTTGGGAGAATTAAATTGTTTCCACTCAAGTTTTATATTTCTCTATTATGAAAAGGCTTTAACCACTTTAATTTATTGGGAGTTATATTGGATATTCATCCTTGTTGTGGGGGATGAGAGCTATCTTGGTATTGCATGTTGGTTTTTTGTAATGACATATTTATATGATCCAAAGTTTGGCCATTGAGTATGTTTATTCCCCATCCTCCACGACCATGATGAGTAGTGCAACATCATTGTGGTTGACAAGCTTCTTTTATATTGGGGGTTTGGAAAAAAAATTCATTCATTTTATTCCTCCTAGATATTGTTTACAAGTAATACACAGAGGCATTAAATGTTTTGAAATGCTTATATGATTGCCTATTAATCTTTGTCAATGGAAAATTTTTTTTTCAAATGTTTACAAGTAATACATAGAGGCATTAAATGTTTTGAAATAGTTGTTGACATTTGTTGAGTTAATTAGATATTTCTATTTGGTTAGCTTCTTGAAATTCACTATGTACTAATTACAGATGTGATCATCCTTAATAGTTTCCAAATGCTTGGTAATTTCTATAGTTCCTGTTGTGGATATTGCTTTTCAGGGGATGTGAATGGATGATAGAGTGTTCCTTTGTGTGTGCTTTGGTTAAGTAAAAGCATCAAGTTTCTTACTTATTCTTATTTTTTATTAGTGAGTATGATATTCTTCTATATCTGCACTAATAGGATAGATTTTCCATTTCAACATCACTAATATGGAGCTTAGAAAAAGGTTGAGATAGATATTTTTTTAGATGTCTTGGATTGGGCTGCTAGCTCGTCTTTGCTGATTGACCCTCGATTCCATAGATATGGTTTCCACTTCTATTGCAACTTTTGGTCCTTCTTGTTTAGCTATTGTGACAAATATTTTGGGTGATGAACCAACTTCCTTGGTGATGGCATCTTCATCTCTCTCCTTCCCATATCCTTTTTTACCTTTCTCCCTAGGAGGTTCTATTTCAGATTTATCAGGGGTTATGGGGGTTATTTTCTTGTTTCTTGAGATTGGTGGTTTGTGTTTTTCGGGATGGGTTTTTTGGGATGGGGGTGGTTTGATGTTGTGGTTGTTGCTATTGCAATATTTTTTTATCTTTAATAAGATCTGGGCGAGATCAGAGGTTTTATTTCCTCCATTCTTTCCTACCGGTGCCCACACCAAATGGAGATGTAAATTTTTTAAACTTTTTTTGATTAAAAATAAAATTTTGGCTCCAACCTTTTATATAAAAAAATTGTACAACAATTGATATTCTAAAATTTAGAATTCATTTCTTAGTGGAAATATAAAGATATAAATTTTATAGTGCTTGTATTATAAAACTTCAATCATTTTTTATTTTTTTTATCATTGTAAAAATTTAAACAAAAGTTGGATATTATATTAGGGTATGTGCAAGATCATGGGGGGCCAAAAAGTGGCGATGTGAAAAAATCCACTTTTCACTCGTCCAAAAGCACATGAAAATGATTGTTGAATTTTTAATAGGCCTGGGTGTCAGTACACTTGGGCAAAACTGACACCACCCGCGAGCTACTTTCCTCATTTCTCTCATCATTTTGGGTTTGGAAAATGGCTAGAAATATCCTATACACAATTTTTTTAGGTACCTGATTGCTCCAACAACAAATTCGACTCCATCGTTTATCCGGTAAGTAAATTCTTGCTATATCTAGATTAATTTTTTTCATTTTCATGGTAAATGTAGTTTTTTGGTTAAAATGGGGTTTTATATTGATTTTTTTAATAATATATGAAATAAATTTGAAATTTATATTTGTATATTATTTAATTAGGCATGGCTAACAACAATGAAGATAATAACCCTCCCCTGCCAAATAATGATCCCCAAAACAATCCAAAACTACTTCAAAACCCTCAATCTTTAGAGTATTTGATACAAGAGAATTTGAACACTATACGAGGCTTCAAAAACATGTATAAGAATATACCTACGTTAGCTCCTATGCTTGCCACCCTAAGTACCATTGTTGAAAACATTGACACCCTTACGCAGCAACATAATGCTGCTCTTCATTGGCGTGATGATATGCACACCCAATTTGATGATGGGCTTGACCATGATGGGATTGCTTCCCTTAATATAACTAAGGAAGATATAGCCTCCCTTTTTGTTAATCCTAAAACCGGATTAAAATTTCACCCCAAAAAGCAAAAATTATCAATAAAATGGTGCACAAACGAAGCAATGCGCACACACTTTTGGGATCGCTGGTGGATGGTTTTTGATAAACCACCCCATAGCAATTTGGATCTCCCTTTCTATTTCATAAAATAATTGTATGCTGAGTTTGTGCTTCATCACAATGTTAATTATTGGAGCATGAGGCCCAACATGGGCATAGGCGGAGGAGCTCCTTATACTAGGCCATTTGCCCAGTGCAAAAAGGCCACTACCTTTGTCCCCCCCACTGATGTGGTACCCCCACCTCTAGTGCAGGATCTTGATATCATTGCGGAGGCTACCTCATAGAGTATTAGGGCCATTCACATGCTGAGTGATCAGTTGATTAGGCAGAACAAGTCATTGTTTCCTCCTGGTGTGGATGATGTCAGTGCATCAACATCTGGCAACAATTCACTTGTATGCGTGCCCCATACTTGCATTATGTGCAAGAATTTGTGCCTCAGACCGCTTACTGATGTTGATACATATCAGTATGTTATTGATGAAGAGGACACAGGAGATGTAGCTACAGAGGCTGCAACACCTCATGGAGCATCTGCGTCTCATGAGAGTGCTGAGGAGGGGTACGCAGAGCCATGAAGTCCTGTTGATATGGTAAGAGTAAACATTATAAATAAATTTATCACATGACTTATTTAATTTAAAAATAATTTATTTATTTAGATTAGTTTTAATGATTGCATGCACTTATGTATATATATTTGGTCCATT
>MU227264.1:221992-232515 GCA_018584345.1 Thuja plicata | reverse complement strand
CCCATGACCCCTTTTGACCTATTTGAATGTTCAAATGTGTCCTAAGGGGTCCAAAGACCCATTGGGACACAATTGAGCATTCAAATGGGTCAAAAGGGGTTGTGAGGTCTTCCTAGGGGTCCTAGTACGTGAAAAGGTGTACTAAGACCCTAGAAAGACCCCATGACCCCTTTTGACCTATTTTAATGTTCAAATATATCCTAAGGGGTGCTACGATCCCTTACAATACACTTGAGCATTCAAATCGGTCAAAAGGGGTCATGGGGTCTTGTTTGGGGTCCTAGATGTGATAAGGTATACTAGGACCCCAAAAAAGACTCCATGACCCTTTTTGACCCATTTAAATTTTCAAACGTATCCTAAGGGGTCCTACGACCTCTTAGGACACACTTCAGCATTCAAATGGGTTATAAAGGGTCATGGGGTCTTCCTAGGGGTCCTAAAGTGAGATAAGGCATACTAGGACCCCCAGAAAGACCCCATGACCCCTTTTGACCCATTTGAATGTTGAAATGTGTCTTAAGGGGTCCTACGACCCCTTAGAACACACTTGAGTATTCAAAAGGGTCAAAAGGGGTAATTTGGTCTTCCTATGGGTCCTAGTATGTGATAAGGCATACTAGGACCCCCTAGAAAGTCCCCATGACCCTTTTTGACCCACTTGAATATTCAGATGTGTCCTACAGGGTCATACAACCCCTTAGGACACACTTGAGCATTCAAATGGGTCAAAAAGGGTCATGTGGTCTTCTTAAGTGTCCTAGTACACCTTATCATGCACTAGGACCCCTTGGAAGTCAACATGACCCTTTTTGACCCATTTGATTGCTCAAGTGTATCCTAAGGGGTCCTAAGACCCCTTAGGACACACTTGAGATTTTAAATGGGTCAAAAGGGGTCATGGGGTCTTCCTAAGGTAGCTAGTATGTGATAAGGAATACAGGACCCCCAGAAGACCCCATAACCCCTTTTGACCCATTTGAATGTTTAAATGTGTCTTAAGGGGTCCTACAAACCCTTAGGACACCCTTGAGTATTCAAATATTTCAAAAGGGGTCGTGGGGTCTTCCTAGGGGTCGTAGTGCCTGATAAGGCATACTAGGACCCATAGGAAGTCACCATGACCCCTTTTGACCTATTTGAATGCTCAAGTGTGTCCTAAGGGGTATTAGGACCCCTTGGGACACACTTGAGCATTCAACTGGGTTGAAAGGGGTCATGGGGTTTTCTTAGGTGTCCTAGTGCGTGATAAGGCATACTAGGACCCCCCAAAAAGACCCCATGACCTATTTTGACCCATTTGAATGTTCAAATGTGTCATAAGGTTTTCTAAGAACCATTGGGACACACTTGAGCATTCAAATGGGTTAAAAGGGGTCGTGGGGTCTTCCTAGGGGTCCTAATGTGTGATAAGGCATACTAGGACCCCTAAAAAGACCCCATTACCCATTTTGACCCATTTGAATGTTTGAATATTTCCTAAGGGGTCCTACAAACCCTTAGGACACACTTGAGCATTCAAATAGTTCAAAAGGGGTCATGGGGTCTCCCTAGGGGTCTTGGTACGTGATAAGGTGTAGTAGGACCCCCAGAAAGAACCCATGACCCCTTTTGACCCATTTAAATGTTGAAATATGTCATAAGGGGTCCTACAACCTTTTAGGACACACTTCAGCATTGAAATGGGTCAAAAGGGGTCATGGGGTCTTTCTGGGGGTCTTAGTACACCTTATCACGCATTAGGACCCTTAGGAAGACCCCATGACCCCTTTTGACCTATTTCAATGTTGAAATGTGTCTTAAGGGGTCCTATAACCCGTTAGGACACACTTCAATATTGAAATAGGTCAAAAGGGGTCATGGGGTCTTCCTAGGGGTCCTAATGCGTGATAAGGAGTACTAGGAGCCCCAAAAAGACCCCATGACCCATTTTGACCCATTTGAATATTCAAATGTGTCCTAAGGGGTCCTAAGACCTATTGGGACACACTTGAGCATTCAAAGGGGTCAAAAAGGGTCTTAGGGTCTTCCTAGGGGTCCTAGTACATGATAAGGCATACTAGGACCCCAAAAAGATGCCATGACCCATTTTTACCCATTTGAATGTTCAAATGTGTCCTAAGGGGTCCTACGACCCCTTAAGACAAACTTGAGCATTGAAATGGGTTAAAAGGGGTCATGAGGTCTTCCTAGGGGTCCTAGTACATGATAAGGTATACTAGGATCCCCAAAAAGACCCCATGACCCCTTTTGACCCATTTGAATGTTCAAATGTGTCCTAAGGGGTCCTACAACCCCTTAGAACACACTTCAACATTCAAATAGGTCAAAAGGGGTCATGGGGTCTTTCTAGGGGTCCTAATGCGTGATAAGGTGTACTAGGACCCCCCAAAAGACCCTATGGCCCCTTTTGACCCATTTGATGACCCATTTGAATGTTCAAATGTGTCCTAAGGGGTGCTATTACACCTTAGGACACACTTGAGCATTCAAATGTGTCAAAAGGGGTCATGGGGTCTTCCTAGGGGTCCTAATGCATGATAAGGCATATTAGAACAACCCAGAAAGACCCCATGACCCCTTTTGACCTATTCTAGTGTTCAAATGTGTCCTAAGGGGTCCTAAGACCGCTTAAGACACACTTCAACATTCAAATGGGTCAAAAGGGGTCTTGGGGTCTTGCTAGGGGACCTAGGACATGATAAGGTGTACTAGGACCCCCAGAAAGACCTCATGACCCCTTTTGACCCATTTGAATGTTTAAATGTGTCCTAAGTGGTCCTACAACCCCTTAGGATGAACTTGAGCATTCAAATAGGTCAAAATGGGTCGTGGGGTGGGCCGTTGCGGCGGGTGCCGGAGGGGCCGGAGGCCGGCGGTGTGGCGGCGGGGGCCGGCGGCATGGGCCGGGCGCTGGCTGGGCTGCGGAGGAGCGGCGGTGGCGACGTGGCTGCGCGATTTAAAAAACACTAACTGCGCTCCAAAAACCATAGAAAATGGTTTTTTTAAATTTTTATTTTTGAATTTTTCTCGGTTTCCGTGCCCGTACGGCACTGGAAACCAAAATTTTTTTGCCTCAGGGCCAAGTTGTCCAAAATGGACAAACTTTATATGGATTCTAGGGGTTTTGGGCCTTCTGGACACAACCGTGAGGTCAGTTTTGGTCCAAAGTGCCTCAAAAAACAAAGAACCCCCAGATCCAATAGAAAACACCGAAAAAACTTCTAAAACCCTCTGTTGCTTCAAAAAAAATGAACAGTGAGAAGCAAGCGAGCTCTGATACCATGTTAGATTTGATAAATACAAATCTACCCAAGAACACCTGCATGCAAGACTATCACAAGAAGAAGCAAAGTGCAGACAAAAGAAAGAAAGAGCTATGGCGGCCAAAAAGCCAGAGACATGAAATCCATGTTGACAGAATAAAACATCTATATTATCAACAAACTGAAAAGATTACAATCGCCTTAATGAAAACTAAGAAGTGAATCCTTATAAAAGGAATCATAAAACCCTAAAAGGGAAACCCTAAAGAATTATAAGCTGCCTAAGTATAACTTAAGCATAGAGTAAATAGACTAATAATTAAATGATTTAATTATTAGCTATACTAAGACTACTCTAACAAGGACCCCCAAAAAGACCCCATGACCCCTTTTGACCCATTTTAATATTTAAATGTGTCCTAACGGGTCCTACAACCCCTTAGGACACACTTGAGTATTCAAATTTTTCAAAAGGGGTCGTGGGGTCTTCCTAGGGGTTCTAATACGTGATAAGGCATACTAGGACCCCTAGAAAGACCTCATGACTCGTTTTGACCCATTTGAATGTTCAAATGTGTCATAAGGGGTCATATGACCAATTAGAACACACTTGAGTGTTCTAATGTGTCATAAGGGGTCATATGACCACTTAGAACACACTTGAGTGTTCTAATATGTCAAAAGGGGTCATGGTGACTTCCTAAGGGTCCTAGTATGCCTTATCATGCATTAGGACCTCTAAGAAGTCACCATGACCCCTTTTGACACTTTAGAACACTCAAGTGTGTCTTAAGGGGTCATATGACCTCTTAGGACACACTTGAGTGTTCTAATGTGTCAAAAGGGGTCATGGTGATGCATGATCAATCAGAGCCAAATACTTCTTCAAAGAGGGTACATTTTGATGACCCCCCTATGGCATAGGATGTAGTTTTAGTTTTGTTCATTTAGAGATGCCACTTGGCACATTTTGAGATGGCATATATGCCACATTGTACACCTTGAAACATTCATTTTGTAAATAGTTTGAAATGGCATGTGCCATATTTGTATATGGAGATACTTTTGATACTTTCTATATATAGAACATTTTCATTTTTATGTTATATTTGTGTCATCTTTTATATACACATTTATTATTCATGTATATGTAATTGAATAGTGAAGTTATATCTTGACTATTATTATGATTTTTATGTCTTGAAGTTATATTTAATTATCATTATGATTTAAATTATATCTTGTTGAAGTTATATGTTAATTTGTTTGAATTTCTTATATCAGATGAAATAAATTACCAAGATCACTCAAATTCTTCTTTGTTTTGTAACAATACCCAAATCCTTCCTTCAATGGTAATTCAACTGACCCTCATTACAAGTTATGGCATCGATTGAGTTTGCCTTGCCAAATGGAAACAAAGTCGAAAAGCTCAAAACTGGAAGAGGTTGTTGTAAAACCCAGAAACACGAAGTCATAACACCTGACAGTTTGTGGATACCTCTTACAAGATCTGAGATACAAGCTTTGGAAAATCACTGCCCAATCATGCTTAGTGCACCTTGGGGACACTTGGCTCAAATGTGGTCGCGAGTGTTCCAAGTAACTCCATGGGTGGAATGGGGTTGTCACTAGAATTTACCTGGCCAACCAAAGCTGATGGAGTAGACAATTCAATGCTAGGATAGAAGGTCTAAAATATACACTACGGAGCTACTTTCAACTGACCCTCATTACAAGTTTTGGCATCGACTGAGATTTCCTTGCAAAATGCAAACGAAGTCGAATCTCCCAAAACTGAGAGAGTTTTTGGTAGACCTCGGCAACACAATCCTTTAGCCCTTGATGGTTTGTTGATACCTCTCATGAGGTCTATGATATGAGCCTTGGAATATCTCTACCCAATCATACTTAGTGCTCCTTGGGGACACTTGGGTTGAGTGTGGTCGCGAGTGTTCCAATGACTCTGTGGGTGGAATGGGGTTGTAACTAGTGTTTAACTAGCCAACCAGAGCTAATGGAGAAAATGATTCAATGCCAGGAAGGATGGTTTGAAATATACACTATAGAGCTACTTTCAACTAACCCTCATTACAAGTTTTGGCATCGACTGAGATTTCCTTGTGAAATGCAAACGAAGTCGAATCGCCCAAAACTTAGAGAGTTTTTTGTAGACCTTGGCAACATGATCCTATATCCCCTAGTATTTTGTAGATATCTCTCATGAGGTCCGAGATATGAGTCTTGGGAAATCACTGCCCAATCATGCTTAGTGCACCTTGGGGACACTTGGGTCGAGCGTGGTTGTGAGTGTTCTAGTGACTCAGTGGTTTGAAATATACACTATGGAGCTACTTTCAACTGACCCTCATTGCAAGTTTTAGCATCGACTGAGATTTCCTTGCGAAATGCAAATGAATTCGAATCTCCCAAAAATGAGAGAGGTTTTTGTAGACCTCGGCAACCCGATCTTATAGCCATTGATGGTTTTTTGATACCTCTCAGGAGGTCGAGATATGAGCCTTGGAAAATTTCTGCCTAATCATGCTTAGTGCACCTCGGGGACACTTGGGTCAAGCGTGGTTGCGACTGTTCCAATGACTCTGTGGGTGGAATGGCATTGTCACTAGCATTAAACTAGCCAACCAGAGCTTATGGAGTATACTATTCAATTCTAGGAAGGACGGTTTGAAATATACACTACGGAGCTACTTTTAACTGACCCTCATTGCAAGTTTTGGCATCGACTGAGATTTCCTTGTGAAACACAAACGAAGTCAAATAGCCCAAAACTGAGAGAGGTTTTTGTAGACCTCAGCAACATGATCCTGTAACCTATAACATTTTGTGGATACCTCTCACGAGGTCTGAGATATGAGCCTTGGAAAATCGCTGCCCAATCATGCTTAGTGCACCTTGGGGACACTTGGCTCAAGCATGGTCGCGAGTGTTCCAGTGACTCCGTGGGTGGAATGGGGTTGTCACTAGCATTTACATGGTGAAATAGAGTTGATGGAGTAGACTATTTGATGCCAAGATAGATGGTTTGAAATATACAATACGAAGCTACTTTCAACTGACCCTCACTGCAAGTTTTGGCATCGACTAAGATTGCCTTGCCAAATAGTAATGAAGTTGAATTTCTCAAAACTGAGAGAGATTTTTGTAGACCACAAAAACACGATGTTGTAGCCCTTGACAATTTGTAAATACCTCTCACGATGTCCAAGATACAAGCCTTGGAATATCGCTGCTCAATCGTGCTTAGTGCACCTTGGGGACACTTGGGTCGAGCGTGGTCGTGAGTGTTCGAGTGACTCTGTGGGTGGAATAAGGTTGTCACTAGCATTTACCCAGCCAACCAGAGCCGATCAAGTAGGTGATTCAATGCTAGGATGGATGCTTTTAAATATACACTATGGAGCTATTTTCAATTGAACCTCACTATAAGTTATGATGTAGAGGCTTGGAGAACTCCACAAATTAGACAACAAGACTCCACACCTTTGTAAAAGAATCCTAAGGTCTCACCGTATACCCAAGGGATTCCTCTTGCTTGAAGAGGTTAAATGACTTTGAAATGACACAAGGCTAACCACAATACTTCCTAGGGTCCTAACAAACTCCAAACAACTTGTCTTGATAGGTTACAAGTGCATGATATGTGAATTTGAAAGACCAGTCAACACCTATTGATGAAAATAATATTTTTAAAGCATTAAAAATAACAATCAAACTTGTAATAGTTCAAACCATGCAAATGACATAAGTAAATAATTACAAATTATGATTTTTCATTGTCTATTTTTCCAAAAATCTATACTTAGATCCCTTGTTGGCACTATTGGCGACTTATACATGATTGTTACAAACTGTCATTTTAGGCTTCAAAAGATCTCAATTAGCCATTAAGGATTCTTTTGTCCTTCTATCTCTAATTGGATCCATGTTGACCCCAGGTGTCTTCATAGGTGCTCCTACACAAGTTACAATCCACATACAAAATCAAGTTTATTTACTCAAAATAGAATCTAAGAAAGGTGAAATTAATGTATTGAATTTAAGCTTAACTTAGAAAATCTTGCACTGAGTTAACTTATTACGTAGTCAAGTGTTCCTAAAGGGTCATCTCTTTGCTTCAGTGTCTCCAATAATGCTTCATGATCAATAGTACTAATAGTCTAAAGCTCTTTTGTCTTTGGTTTTCCTTGATGCTTTGAAAACTTGACATTCATTTCTATAACAAGGTGTGAATACATGAGAATAGTTTTGTGCTTCTCATAGTTTTCAAATGTAGGAATTCCATTCTTTCTAACCACGTATGTTCACAGCCATGTTCCTGCAACAACAATTGAACCAGTAGGATACGTGAACCCATCACCATCTGTCATCGGTTGTACAAGCTTTTGTTTACCTTGTACACAACGTGCTAACCAATAATATGACCTCTTATCATTCCCCTGCGGTGCAACTAATGCAAAAACATCTCTTGGCTGCAGAAGATCTGAAAGATGGTCATAGTCAACTGAAGTGTCCATGTTATCATTTCTTATAGAGAGTGTTAAAGATAAAGGAGTTAGATACTATGGAACCCATGTATCCACCTGCTCACTTGACTCACAATGATCCCAATCATACTGAAAACACATGGGGCAGAAACAAGCCAATTCTCGTGTCCAAATGGTCCATGTACTACTATCCAAGCTTCAGAATGAATGCATTTTTAAAGAGTCTCTCACTATTTGACAATCCAATCTATCTCCTATAGTTCCTTCCTCAATCAACCAAAAGAATCTATGCACTGTAGAATCAAGAGTCCCCCTGTGACAATCCTAAAGTATGCTAATCAACAATAGAATGAGCATCAAGAAGTATAGCACCTAAAATCTTCAATTGATCCTTAACTAGAGCTCTCTTCACACATGCACTTGCTCCATCATGCTCCCCTTTCCCATGCTATGATTCAAAAAAACTCTAAATATTAGGTACACCTCTCTCCACATGCATTCTACACAACCAATAAAGCATTCTGGCATTCTTAAATTGACCGGTGTAATTATCTGACCAAATGAGATGCCTATCCATAGCAATATCATTTTCTTGCAAGAAGTCAAAATAGTTCTGGAAATAATGTTTGACAAACTCATGAGAGTGAGACCTATCATCGCTCATATAAAAATGGTACTCTCTGATTATCTCCCACTCATCTTTTGTGCTATCAGGGGAATGTCTATATGTGATGTGTACAAAAATAGCAACCTGAATGAAATTGTAATATTGAGATTGAGTCTCATTTTGGGGCTTCAATGTATAGTTCTCAGAAAAGTCTACAACTGATATAATAGTTCCAATGGGGAAAGTGTCCTTTCACATTCTGAATTGTTGATCCAACCATTGAGACTTGTGACTATGCCTTGCATACTTGTAAAAAAGATTTGTCTTGAAATCTGAAATAAAATCAGCAACATTGTATTCTTTTGCAACTAACTCACATCTACCGCCTTCACCTCCACTCTTCAATGTATATTTCACTATTTCATATACCTTTTTTTGGATGAGTGTCTTTCCAAAATTGTGTTCCAAACCCTCATGAAAACATGTCTTAAACTTGGACAAGCCACCATATTCTGAGCACTTGGCATTTAAACAATCTTTTTTATAAAATAAACAACCATCATCTCTACCACATATAAATTGATCTAGCAAGTCTCTTGATGATTTGGGAAGACCACTTGCACCACAATCCTCTATAATTTAATTATTATGCAAAGTAGAATGAATGGACTGTAATAGTTCATGATGCATTGAAAACTCAATATGATATTTGCAACAATATGTATTCCAAATCTTAAGCGGTACACAATAAAATGGCTTCATGGATTCAAAAGACCTTTGTGATATTTTCAATGTTGGATGTGTCTCACAAAATTTTTTATACAACATTGTTTGACTTACCTCCACATAATGTTTAGGATGTGGAGTGCGGTCTCGATCGCCAACTCTCAATTTCAACACATCCTTCACATTTGGTGACACTCTTGAGTTAGCAAGCCAAAATTGTTGAATTTCATCCTTGACAACATCTATTAGCTTCTTATCAAAACATGGAAGTCTCCCACCATAAACCCATGTATCAATTTGAAGCGGATGATCAAGTGTTTCTCTTCTTGCAAGTGCTGTATCCAAAGTTTTATGATTTATATTGAAGTCAACACAAGTTTGTCTCATCAAAGGAGCCTTTCTCAAATGATGACTTACTAAGGAGGTTGTAATAACCCTCCAAGCAACTCTCTTGTCTTTTTCTCTGCTAGTCTTCCCAATGCTATTGAGAGCATTGAAAAGATTCTTCACAAAAATGGCATTTCTCTCCAATGTGTCCTTAGGGGTCCTACAACCCCTTAGGACACACTTCAGCATTGAAATGGGTCAAAAGGGGTCATGGGGTCTTCCTACGGGTCCTAATGTGTGATAAGGAGTACTAGGAGCCTTAGAAAGACCCCATGACCCCTTTTGACCCATTTGAATATTCAAATGTGTCATAAGGGGTCCTTAGACCCATTGGGACACACTTGAGCATTCAAATGTGTTAAAAGGGTCATGGGGTCCTCCGAGGGGTCCTAGTATATGATAAGGCATACTAGGACCCCAGAAAGACCCTATGACCCATTTTGACCCATTTGAATATTCAAATTTGTCTTAAGGGGTCCGACGACCCCTTAGGACACACTTGAGCATTAAAATGGGTCAAGAGAGGTCATGAGGTCTTCCTAGGGATCCTAGTACATGATAAGGTGTACTAGGACCCTCAAAAAGACCCCATGACCCCTTTTGACCCATTTGAATGTTCAAATGTGTCCTAAGGGGTCATATGACCCCTTAGGACAGACTTCAACATTCAAATGGGTCAAAAANTGGGTCAAAAGGGGTCATGGGGTCTTCCTAGGGGTCCTAATAGGTGGTAAGGTGAATTAGGACCCCCAAAAAGACCCCATGACCCCTTTTGACCCATTTGAATATTAAAATGTGTCCTAAGGGGTCCTACGATGCCTTAGGACACACTTGAGCATTCATATGGGTCAAAAAAGGTTATGGGGTCTTCTTAGGGGTCCTAATGCGTGATAAGGCATACTAGGACCCCCCAGAAAAACCCCATGACTCTTTTTGACCTATTTGAGTGTTTAAATGTGTTCTAAGGGGTCCTACGACCCCTTAAGACACACTTCAGCATTCAAATGGTTCAAAAGGGGTCATGGAGTC
>MU227264.1:193434-215675 GCA_018584345.1 Thuja plicata | reverse complement strand
ATTACCCCTTAAAACATACTTGATTATTCTAATGTGTCAAAAGGGGTCATGGTGACTTCCTAAGTGTCCTAGTGTGTGATAAGGTGTACTAAGACCCCTAGGAAGTCACCATGACCTATTTTGACCCATTTTAATGCTCAAGTGTGTCCTAAGGGTTCCTAAGACCCCTTGGGACACACTTGAGCATTCAAATAGGTCAAAAGGGGTCATGGGGTCTTCCTAGGGGTCCTAGTATGTGATAAGGCATACTAGGACCCCTAGGAAGACCCCATGACCCCTTTCAACTCATTTGAATGCTCAAGTGTGTCACAAGGGGTCTTAGGACCCCTTAGGACACACTCAAGCATTCAAATGTGTCAAAATGGGTGATGGGGACTTCCTAGGGGTCCTAGTACACCTTATCACACACTAGGAACCCTAGAAAGTCACCATGACCCCTTTTGACACATTAGAACACTCAAGTGTGTTCGAAGGGGTCATGCGACCCCTTGTGACACACTTGAGTGTTCTAATGTGTCAAAAGTGGTCATGTAGACATCCTAGGGGTCCTAATGTGTGATAAGGCATACTAGGACCGCTAGGAAGTCCCTATTACCCCTTTCAACACATTGGATACTCAAGTGTCTCCCAAGGGGTCGTAAGATCCCTTAGGACACACTTGAGAGTTCTAATGTGTCGAAAGGGGTCATGGGGACTTCCTAGGGGTCCTAACGTGTGATAAGGTGTACTAGGACCCCTTATTCCCTCTGTGACCCTAGAGAACACATTGGAACACTCAATTGTGTCCTTGGAGGTCACAGAGGGACCTAAGGGGTCATAGTACACCTTCTTATATGTTAAGACTCCTAGGAAGTCCGTATGACCCTTTTCGACACATTTCAACACTAAAGTGTGTCTCAAGGGGTCGTACGACCCGTTGGAACATAATTGAGTGTAGAAATGTGTTTCTGGGGGCTACAAAGGGATCTAAGGGGTCCTAGTTCACTTTCTCAAGTGTTAGGACCCCTAGGAACCCTCTATGACCCCTTATACCGGTGTAATTAACCTATATATCATATGTGCTATATAATATATATTATATATATACTATACTTGATTTTATTATATATACAACAATATTTTATATATAATATATAATACATATCATATATATATATATATTATAGTATAAAATATATTTTACTTACAATTTAAATATGAAGATATCATGTGATATATTGTTAAATACATATTAATATATATAACACATATAAAATAATATATAATATATGATTTATAATGTAACATTTAATATTAAAATATATTATATAATATTTAATGTAAAATGTATGTAATATAATATTTAATATATAATCTAATATATAATTATATATATATATATATAATATAATCTAATATATAATATATAATCTAATCTAATATACAATATATAATCTAATTTTATATATCTAATATATAATATCAAAAAATGAGAGGGAGAAATGGGTTGAAAACAAATTTAGAGGGAGAAAGGGGAGGGAAACTTCAAAATTCAAAATTCTGTCATGATTTTCGGGTACCCAAAAAAATCAGGTACCCGATTAGGCTCTATATTGCTTTGTGCACCAAACCTACCTGGTCAACTCTTCAAATGTCCTAAAAATGTGTTTTTCCCCTGTTTCTCTGAGTTTTAGACTTCGACCATAGAGCTGATGACTTTTTCTTCACCCAAAATTGAAGAAACGAAAAGGGTATTTTAAGGAGATTATCAACTTTCTATCGATATAATTGTTGTCAAATTTCAAATTTGGTAAGTAATTATTAGTTATTTTCTAATTGAGTTACCTCTAAAGTGCTGATTTACTTACTGATTGAAAAATGGCTATAACTTTGAGACGGTATAACATTTTTAAAATCCAAAAAATGTGTCACATTCTATGCTTCGCCTACTATAAGGAATTTTTTTTTTTTGAATTTGGTATAGTTTTCAATGAGTTAAGGTGGTCAGACATGGGAGTTTTTTTATTCTAAAAACATTGTAGCAGAAAATTCATAAGTAATTATTTTTTTAGAATAAAATTACACAAAAATATGCGTCACATTTGGGCATGATTCTACTATGTATATCTAAAATCTTATAAAAAATATTATCATTTGATCATGATTAAGGTGGTCAGACATACACCTACTTATTTTTTTCCTGAAATTTTTGTAATACTGCATTGAAATCTATACTTTTCACCAATTATATTAATCTTTTTTTCAGAAAAGGCCTAGTAGTTTAGAAACTACATTCAGTTTCCTATAGATTATATTCTTACAACTTTTTGGTATTAGGTTGATAGCTAGTTCAAATTTTCATGTAAAATTGACTAACCCTGAATTTCTGATTTTCATTGCCACTTAAGGGCATAGTTTGGCCCCTCATGATCTTGCACATACCCATTATATTAACACTTTCTAGTAGAATCATTAAAAATCTTGATTGCATATTAACACCTATTTTTTAGGTGAAGTGCGAATATATTAATATTAACATTAATCAAGGTTGTAAATTAGATACTAAAAGGCCCTAACCAAGCTTGAGCAACAAGGAAAACCAAAAAAACAACTGATAAAAAATGTTTTTGGTTTTTTTCCACCATACCACAACTGAGGATTTCTGAATAGGCAAAGAGGACCCTACCCAAAATACTCTCGTTCTAGAGCTCAATTGCAACTTTAAATGCATCATAAACTAATAATATGTCATGGTCGCTTTGGGGAAGGATCACATAGTATTTTTTAATTGTAATTATTTCTATAGATCATTACACTATTACTAAATATGCGATACAAAAATTTATTAGACTTTTTTTAATGGCAAATTTATGTAACTAGCAATCACACCTTAGGGTACAATAGGTACACAGAGAAAACTAACAAAATAATGAGTTCCACAAGTAACAAAACATTACAAAGTCATTTTTATAGTAATCACAGGCAATTATATCTTGACAACTTTCCTTGAAAAGCATAACCATCAAGAATTGCATCGGTCACCCCTTGACACTCAATGTATCAAAATTAAAAGGCATTTCAAGGAAGCATGAACATTGTTGATTGCATTGCCTCTGTCTAATGGAATTTTCAAATTAAAATTATCTCCAAATGTTTCCACATATGGTTGTTCACCCACAACCACAATGGCATATGAAAACCCTTTTCCTTTCACATTGTTTACATCCAGACTTTCGTCATAAACGACCTTAGTAGAGGGACTAACAACAAACTTGATTGATTGAATAATTGTGGTCCCTGCACACCATTGAGATTACAAAATTTTAGCACACTTGTTTCTGCACTTCTAATCTATAAAATGATAAATCATTCTTTGAGAGGCTCACCTATAGTTGTGTTACCATGTAACCCCTATCATTGAATTGTCCATCCATCCCGTGATAAGCAAGATTGTCAACATGAGTTTGTGCAAAAAAAATCTTGGAAGCCTTCTTATCCAAAGGAAGCAAAGGGCCACTTCCTGATTTCCCATTTTTGAATAGTAGCAATGACTTCCTGATAGCTTCTCTTGCAAAATATTGTGCTTGTTATATATCTAGATTTTATATTAGAAGTTAGAAAACATCAAAAAAAGATAATGCTAGGTGAAAGCATTTAAATTATTCAAATTTGCAGATGAAAGTTATGGATTATTGCAATAAAGAAGGTAAAACTTTCAGATCTTCAAAGTTTTTACTCATAGTTTCTATTCCTAATATACTCGATCAGAAGCTCTATTTGAAGAATGGTATAAATGCTATTGAAAAATAATACTGGATGAAAAATATAAACATTAAAAAAATGTTATGGGTTGATTTTTTTTTTAAGGTAAGTGAAGTGTTGAAGATTATTGATATAAGAAAATCACAATAATTAATTGCATGCACTAAACCCATTTATCATTCAAATATTGGTAATGAGCTAAATTTTATATCAGTATTACCTTGCTAACAAAATAAAATTTATATTTGTATTACCTTGTTAGTGAAGTTTTATTTAAAAAATAGTATCTATGTTTTGGATTAAAGAAAAAGAAGGTTTTTAAGGGACCCAAAAACCTTTAACAATAGAAAACTAGAAGATTAAACTTGAAGACCACAAAACAAAACAAACTGTGAAAACCAGCAGTTGTGTGATGAAAATGTGTCACACTTCTATGAATCATTCCATTCAAGGTTGCTCAAGAATGGGGCCTCAAATATTGACTCATAGCTCTCTAGTCATGGAGTGTAAATCTTTGTAATGGAGGCCCTCAGATTGACCTAGTTGTTCCCATGCAAGTACACCATGAAATGAGAGATTCAATGCATGAAAATGAAATCTATTCTATATGATTACAATGTA
This sequence comes from Thuja plicata, assembly GCA_018584345.1. Taxonomy (NCBI): domain Eukaryota; kingdom Viridiplantae; phylum Streptophyta; class Pinopsida; order Cupressales; family Cupressaceae; genus Thuja; species Thuja plicata. Next base: position 211,313 of record MU227264.1, on the reverse strand, counting down.
TAAAAGGAAATTAATCTATATGATAAAAATGCATGATTATTCTATGAAAAGAAACATGAATCTAATCTACATGAATAGCCATGGATGCAAGAAGAAGAAGACAAGAATAGAGAAGTTGCAATATCCAAGCTTGAGTGCTCAAATCCTCCTCCAAAATGGCTCTTCAAACCTGCAGCATGACAATACCTAAAAATTCTATATATAAAAATGAGGAGAGGTCTCCTTTTATAGGAAGTGAATGGTGGAGATTAAGAGGCAAAATCAAAGGCTATGATTAAGAGGCAAAAAGCCCACCACTTAGGAAGATGTGAAGAAAAATAGATTTTTATTTACTTTTATTTAATTTATTTTCTTTTTCATCAAATAAAGTGCTTTAAGTGGGTATTTTTATTTATTTAATTAAAAGAGGGGTTTTCTTTTAATTAAATAAATTAGAAGAATTTTATTTAATTAAATGGGAGGAATTTAATTTAATTAAATAAGATGAATTTTATTTAATTAAAAGGGAGATTAAATCTTTTAATTAAATAAAAATGATCAAACCTTAGGAAATATTGAAATAATTAAATTAATTACAATTTGATCAAGGAAATTGATTTGAATTAAAATGTTGCAAAGCATTGATTCAGAAAATTGATAAATTGATAAAATGAAAAATGGGGCCCATAGTCCAGGCGACCATTTTAGGGTGCATACATTTGCCCCTCTTTGACTAATGTGTGATCATTCTAGGAACACATGTATTCAAAAAATGCAGTTGAAGTGTGAGATCAATTTGGGATCACAAAACAACACAGACATCAACACCGTTGTAAATAAGTTACTGACATCAGAACAAAGATAAGATGATTGCAAAAAAAGCCAAGGTCAACACCATTGTAAATAAGTAATTGACATGTCCGAAATAAGAATCTCAAACAAGGTTGCCCCAAGAGTAACAAATGATAGGATTGATAAAGCTGAATCAAGGATTGAAGTTTGATAGGTACTGCCCACTCGTGATCGAAATCGAAATGAGATAGAGAAGAAACAAAAAATTGATAAATTTGATCAAATCAAACTAAAGATAACGTTCTTGATGTAAGATGAAAGATATAAGGATCACAGAACCAAGGTAGATCATCAAGCATGAAAGATTATTCCCCAAGGTTGAAGAAGAAGAAGAAGAAGAAGAAGAAGAAGTGGGGTGAAAGTGAATGGAAGATAGAAGTTTGGAAGAGGTGGAAAGAAATAGAAGTTTGGAATCATGAAAGAGAATTTGCCTTAAGAAAAAGAATGCCCCAAAATAATCAACTGTTTAAGGTAGAAAATTTTGATTGAGATCACGAAAGAAGATAAGGAAATGAAGATCAAAACATGATCACTGTTGATTAAAAGTCCACAATGAAGATGAAGGAAAACCCTCACAAACTCATAATGTAGCCTAAAAATGCAAACTAACATGAGGTTTAACAATGCAAGCTACATGAAAATGCAAAGGTGTACTTGCAATAGAGCAACTGTAACATAGGATTTTGTGTTCATCTTTCATTAGAGAATGTTAAGGAACTTATTTTCATCATTGGGCCATTATTAACGGAAATCGAAAAATCACACAATCATCACTAGTCACAAGGGAAACTATGAAGACATGAATGTGATTTATATCAGAATAGAATGTGGAAAGATTCTAACATAAGCATCAAAGACATAAAGGTCAAGATGACTATGATGTTAGCTTACCCAATTTAATATAGAAAAATCACGCTCGCATCAAGGCATAGAGGCCAGGATGACTAACAAAATGGTTGTGCCAAAAATAGTGAATCATAAAGTAGGAAGCACATAAAAACATGTCCCATGCCCCAAGTCCTCTAACTATGCATCACATAGAGACTTATTAGACAAGGAAACTCAACGAAATCAATAACAGTCAGCACACAAAGAAAAGATCATGACATAGCCCAAGCAAAGTGTTGTGTTTAAAAATTTAAGTGTTATAACTGATACTGAGTTCCGAGGATAAGGATTGAATGCTTGAATGCAGGTAAGACCACATGAAAAAACTAGGTAAGACCAAATTGATAAGTGTTGAAAAACACTCAATGTCAAGGGTTGTATTGAAAAATACAGTTGAGGTGGTGTTGAAAAACACCATTTGTGAGATGTCTTAAAGACTAACGCATCCAAGAGACCAAAGCTAACATAGTTATGCTCCCTAGACAAAGACAAAGACCAATTTCAAACCAAGGCAACAAGGACAAGGCATGATGGAGAAAGGCCAAGTATCGAGGACACACGCTAAGAAATAGGGGTGCAAAGGCCTCAGGTAGCGTTTGTTTCACAGTTTTCACCACTTGGATTTTATTACAATTTTTTCTCTTCCATTTTTTCATTTTTTTCTTCTTTTTTTTCAAGAATTTTTATAATTTTTTTGAATTTTTGCTACCAAGGTGCCTGTAGTTCACCAAGACACATTTTCTATTTTGTTTGAATTTTTGAATTTTTTTTATTTTTTTAAATTTTTTTGAAATATATAATTTTTTTGAGATACATCAAAGAGCCTATTGCTAGGTTTTCACTAAGATGATCATTTTTTCAGGACATTTTCTGATTTTTAATTTTTTTTGACAATATATCATTTTTTTGGATTTTTTTAGGATCAATAAATATGTACAAAAGGATGCCCCCAGATAGAATGGGCATCATGGATAGAACTTCTTCAGCAAGAGATTGATAGGAGTAGGAAGCTGTTCTCCCTCTTCTGTAGATAGTAAATAAGCACCTGTCCCAAAATCTATTGTAATGATGTAAGGTCCAAGCTAATTAGGTTCAAATTTACCCTTTTGATCTCTATGCTGTTGATTCTTAGGATTTTCACGTAGGACAAGATGTCCCACTTGGAATTCTATAGGGTGAACCTTTTTGTTGAAGGCTTTGGACATACACTTTTGATAGACCCTCATATGGTCAAATTATGCTTGAAGTTTCTTATCTAGAAGTTCTAACTCTTGAAGTCTCATGGCGTAGTAGTCTTCATCTGTAACTAAACCATGGAGAGAAACTCAAAGTGAAGGAATCTCAACCTCCAAAGGTAACACTACTTTAGTGCCATATGCAAGGGCAAAAAGAGTAGCCCTAGTAGGAGTACGAATACTCATTCTATAGGCCCACAAAGTTAGATTTATCTGTAAATGCCAATCTCTACCATTCTTATAGACTGTTCTATGCAAGATTTTAAGAATGGTCTTGTTTGATGCCTCTACTTGACCATTTCCTTGCGGGAAGTAAATGTAGGACCAATGTTGTTTAATCTTGAATTTCTTGCAGAGTTGTTTAAGGTCCTTATTTTTAAACTAGCCTCTATTGTTAGTGATAATCTTAGAAGGCACTTCATGTCGACAGATGATATGGTTCAAAATGAATAGAGAGACTATCTTGCCCAAGGCAATAGAAAGTGGGACAACTTCTACCCATTTAGTGAAGTAATTAGTAGTAGTGATAATAAACTTGTGTCCACCTGATGTGTTGGGGTGAATCTTCCCAACAAGATCAAAGGCCCGGTGCTGAAATGGCCAATGAGATATAGAAGGAATGAGCTCCCTGCCTAGAGCATGTACCAGGTTACCATGTTTTTGACATTTTTCACATGAATTTGCAAAATCTATCGCATCAATCTGCATTGTAGGCCAATAGTACCCAACCCTAAGCAACATTTGAGCCATGGCAAGACCATTGGAATGTCCCCCATAGATGCCCTCATGAATATCAACTAACACTTGGTTGAATTCTTCCTTTTCTAAGCATCTAAGAAGTATTTCATCTAGACCCTTCCTATACAAATCACCAGTGATAAGGGAATGAGAGAGGCATTTTGGGTAAGGTTTCTACGTTCAGATTGGTTAAAAGTTTTAGGTACAATGCCATCATGAAGATATGAGTAAATGGCACCATAATGGGATGACTCATAACTAACAAGTGTACAAATGACATGGCTTTCTTGGAAGTCAAAGATAGGGTGATGTAGCTCTTCCACTAGGAATTCAAATCTGGATTCATGTTGCTCTAACTGAAGGAGTGAAGAAAGTGTAGCCATAGCATTAGCTTCTTTGTTTTCTACTCTAGGGATTTGCTAAAATGTGACAAATGTGAAGCATCATTTCAAAAAATCAACCATTTTCTTGTAAGGTACAATTTTCTCATGTTTTATTTGATATTCATCATTAACTTGGTTGAATATCAACTGTGAATCCCCATAGATGTGTAACTCTGTGATTCTCCATTCTATGGCCATCTTAAGTCTGTTTGTTAGAGCTTCATACTCAACAATATTGTTTGTACATGGGAACAATAATTTGTAAGACTTAGGAATTGTGTACCCATGAGGAGAAACAAACAAAACACCAGCTCCTGAACCATTTTGCATAAAAGATCCATCAAAGAACCTCTTCCACATTCTTTTAGTCATATACATGGGGTGCTCATCTGGGAAGTCAACTTGAATAGGTGCATTATCTTGTAACGGGAAATTATTCAATTGGTCTGCTATGGCTTGTCCTTTTATTTCATTACGCTCAATGTACTCAATGTCAAAATTTGAAAGTATCATCATCCATTTAGCAAGTCTACCTGTGAGGGCAACCTTACTTAGCAAGTATTTGAGTGGATCTATTTTTTCTATGAGGTGTATAGTGTGTGCAAGCATGTAATGTCACAAATTTTGGAAAGCAAACACAACAAAAAGGCAAACTTTCTCAATGTTAGTGTAGTTAGCCTCATATGAAACAAGAGTACGACTGATGTAGTATATTTCTCTTTCTTTCCCATTTTCATCAAGTTGAGCTAGTAATGCCCCCAAGGAAGATTTTGTCGCTGAAATGTATAAAATAAGTGGTTTCCTTGGGATAGGAGGCATTAAAATGGGAGGATTTACCAAGTACTTCTTGATTTGATCTATGCTCTTTTGACAATCTACATTCCAAAGACATTTGACTCCTTTGTGTAAGTTCTTGTTGAAGGGTTGATCTCTATCTGCTAGTTGTGAAATGAATCTCCTTATAGATTGAAGACGTCCCTAAAGACTCCTCATTTGAATAATATTTTTAGGAGGTGGCATATCTATGATTGCTTGAACTTTTTTACAGTCCACCTCTATTCCTTTTGCTGAAATGATGAATCCAAGTAGTTTTCTAGAGGTGACTCCAAATGCACACTTTCTAGATTTTAACCTTAGTTGAAATTGTTCCATGCGATCTAGAATGACTTCCAAATCGTCTAAGTGTGTATCTCTTTGTTTAGACTTGGCCAAGGTGTCATCTACATAATCTTCCATATTTTTATGCATCATGTCATGAAAAATTGTTGTCATAGCTCTTTGATAGGTGGCCCCTACATTTTTCAATCCAAAAGGCATAACGTTCCAACAATAGGTACCCCATGCACAAGTGAATGCAATATTTTCTTGATCTTTAGGAGCTATCTTAATATGATTGTAACCAAAAAAACTGTCCATCAAAGAATAAATCTCATAACCCATAGTCATATCCACTATCATGTCTATATTGGGGAGTGGAATGTCATCCTTTGGGCATGCTCTATTGTGCAAACTCGAATGGATTTGTCATGTTTGGAAACTGGTACAATGTTTGATATCCATTCATCATAGGAAATAGCTCTTATAAATTTTGCACCAAGGAGTTTCTCCAATTCAGCTTTGACTAGAAGAGCTATGTGAGGATGTATCTTTCTCAATTTATATTTAACTAGTTTGACATTTGGAGCTATAGATAAGTGATGTATGATAAGATTAATGTCCAACCCTGGCATATCTGAATAAGTCCATGCAAAATTGATCTTCTTTTTTTGTAAGAACTTAGTGTAAGCTTCTTTTTCTTAAGGTGACAAGGACTCAACCAAGTGTACTATTTATGGAGCTTCATCTATACCCAAATTGACTACTTGTGTTGGTTCGATAAGAACTGAAGATCTATCCTAAAAATAGTTGGGGAGACGATCAAGTACCTCATCCTTAGGCACCTCAGAGAGGTTTTCACCCTTGGATACATCATTTATTTTTACCTTTTTTGGTTCTGACACCGCCACACAGTGGTTTTCACCATCAGAACACCTATTCTTTTGATTTTCTTTCCTTTTTATCTTGTGACTAAGGTACTTGATGTCTAGCTTTGTCATACTGGTAGCCGATTCACTGGTGGAAGAGACTATAGGTTCAATGGAATTTAGATAATGAGCTATCTCATAATCATTTTGGAATGTTAAAAGCTTAGGTTCTTGATAGTGTTGGGACCAATCAATGAGGTCAGGATGAACAAGAGGAAAGTCAATGACTGGTTGAAGGTTATAAATGTGAATGATATTATCGCTGGTGAGTAAATAATCAGAGTCTATCAAGTATCCCTCTAAGCTACCCAAATCAAGATTAATCCTAACAAGCTCTAAATAGTCTACTAAGGCAACACGTGGGTTCAAAACCTCTAATCCTATATGTGACTTGTTGGCTACCTCGAGTTGAGAACTAAAAGTATGAATAACATCAATATCTCTATCAACTGTGGAGGGCTCCGAAAAAGAGTCCCATTCATACTCATTAGAAATTGTATCTGAATTGTGACTAGGATGCTTACACCATGAAGGTTTGGGACATCGTGATGTGGAAGGTCCAGTTTCATATAAAGTAGCACTTTCTCTTTCCATTAAACAAACAAGATTCTTTCTTTGACATTCTCTCAAAGGATCCTCTATATCTGATTCTTGTTCTAAAGTTGCAACTGATTCATGGGTGACTGAAATATCTGAATCTCCCCAAAGGAGATTATTGGAAGGAACCCAATCTTCACACATTTCTTGTTGATTTGTCAAATTAGGTACATACTCTGGTTCATCTTCACTATCCAACTTCTCAAAGAGAGGATTAGTGCACTTGTTGTAATTTTCAAATCCTAGGCCCAATGGCTTCTTAGACTTACGTCCAAATTGAGCATGATCAAGAGGTTCAGACCTAACATCCAAATTGTGATTAAGAGGGCCATACCCAGGATAGCCCATCTTTTTGAAAAAGATATACCCTCTTCCATAAGCCTTAGGAGAGGGAGAGAAGCTCTCATTATGCATGTATTTCTCTTCTCTATAGATCTAGTCTCTAACAAATGTTTCCTCTTTCTCTTCTTGAATAGGCATTGATGATTCTACAAATTTTCCAAATAAAGTCATAGTTGAAGAAGAAGGCTTCTTTTCTTTTGAAGGTTTGCCATAAGACTGAGGTGAAACTGGTAATGTTTTGAGGGAGTTGAGTTGATACCCCTCCATGCCAAGGTCTATCAACTTAAGCTTGTCTTTGCACTCAGCTAAGGTTGCATCAAAATCTTCTGCTTCTCTATTGAGGGGAACATGAGCCCCTGCTGAAATTGAATTAATAGATAACGTGTTATCCCTAGGTATACAAATCTCTATTCCATTGTAGGGGAACTTAACACATTGATGATAGGTAGAGAACACTTCTTGCATATCATGAATCCATGGTCTACCAAGTAAGATATTATATGCAAGGGGTCCAACATCAACTATTTGAAATAAAATATCCTTTTAAATAGGGCCAATCCTAATAGGAAGGACAGCCAACCCCTTGGAACTTCTTTCTACCTCATCATAGGCTTTGATAGTAATCCTTTTCCTAGTATCTATAACCTCTTCAGAATAACCCAATTCTTTCAAAAGACTAAAAGAACAAATATTGAGCCCAACACCCCCATCTATCAACATGCACCTGACACGGGTGTGATGGATCATGACCTCAATGTGAAGGGAAAGATTGTGCGGATGGCTCAAATCTTTATCATCATCTTTTGAAAATGTAAGGTAATGAGGGGTAGCAATGTGATTAACCATATTCTGGAATTGATCAATATCTAAGTTGTTGGGGACATTTTCTATACGCAAAGAATCCTCAAGGATTTGTTTATGTCTCGGGGACAAATCTAAGAGCTCAAAGATCAAAATCTGAGTGGGGGTTCTTTGTAACTGATCAACAAGACTATAACTCAATTTAGTATTAATAGCTGGTTTCAAGGTGACAGGCTTGTATGCCACTTGCTTAGGTTCACTTGATTGGATTGAATTGGGTCCTCTAATGACAACGAGACCTTAACTTTGGTAACAAAATTAAGGGCTTGAGACGAGACTCTGGAGTTGGGACCCCTTAGCACCACAAAAGGTTATTTATGAAAAATAGGAGGAGAGTCTTCATCTAGGTCATAACCATAAGGATCTCTTCCACTCATCATATTAACATTTTCTTCCACAAATTCAAGCATGTTGATAGTATTCTCCGCATCTGTGTAAGTATAATTGATCTCAACTTTTCCATTCTTAACTTTAGAGGTTTCCCCCTTTTCATATTTGGGCAAAGGTTCCTTGAATGCCTTATGATTGGTGTTGGTGTTCAATCCATCTATTGTAAGTTGTCTATTCTAAATGAGATCTTGAATGATATGCTTGAGTTTCCAGCAGTGTTCAATGTCATGTCCAATACCATTATGAAATATGCAAAAGTATTTATCCTTCCGCCAATGTGGTTTAACTTCAGGTATATGAAAATACGCAACATCTTGAGGATGTGCCAGATTGTTATTATTAAGTTTCTTTAAAATTTTCTCATATGACTCACCAAGTTTTGCAAATTTACACCTTTCGCTCTTATGTTTACCTTGGTAGCTTGGCTTACTTTCTTGTTGAGCGGAGGTATTGAGATTCATAGTTTGAACATCACTAGATAGATGAAGCATAGGTTGATCTTTAGGCTGGGAGGAATCTACAACTCCATCATTAAACACTTGTTTGTTCCTATTCCAATATTGATTCTTCCCTTTATCCTTGTTAGAGTTGTTGTTTGACCATTGTTGTTGTTATTTCCATGTTTAGTAAAAATTCCTTATTCTCTTAAAACATCCTCAATTCTACATGTGGTTTCAACCATGGTGTCAAATGAATCAAAAACCATTTTCTTAACTTCATACCGCATTTCAAGGACCAAATTACTAACAAGAATGTCAATATTTTCATTGTCAGGAATAGTTGTAGTATAGAAAGAGAATTTTCATCTCCACCTTTGCAAGAAAGTAACAAAGGATTCTCCTTGATTCTACTTTAAGCTACATAAGTCCAACAAAGTGATAGATCTTGAAACATTGTATGCAAAGTGTTGAACAAATCTGTGAACAATCTCTTTGAAAGTCTTAACAGGGGGAGTTATCTTAGTAAACCATTCCATTGCTTGACCCTTAAGACTTCATGGGAACAACTTCATAAGGTATGAATCATCTTGATGGAACTCAAAACTTGTGGTATAAAACTGGCACACATGATCATGTGGATCATATTTGTATTGAGGAATTTCAACCTTTCTAGGAAATTATTTCATGTCAACACTCTTATCAAAAGGATTAGGACAAATTGAGTCCAATGAGAAAGAATTCTTAGGTGCGAACATCTTGTCCATTTTTCTTTGCATTTCATTGAGCTTCTCCTCTTGGGATGGACCTTGCTTCTTAATCTTTTTATCCACATAAAAGTTGTAGGGGACTCTAGCACCTTTGTTGATTAGGCTCTCTAAGAACTTATCCTTGGTTTGCTCCACATATTTCTCCACATAATATTGAAAAAGTGGTTCTTGTTGCATTTTCATGAAATCTTGGGAGGTGTGATCAAAGCTTGAAGTAATACCCCCATATTATGAACCATAATGAGCACGATGTGAAGGTGGCCTTGAGTTCCTAGGAGGAGTTTGTCTCCTATAATGATCATGTCTAGAAACCCTTCATCCTCTAGGGCTAGGAGATTGGGATGGTGATCTTGAATGTCTCCTACTTCGTGGAGTCCTAGGAGGAGTGGATGGAGGAGAAATTTTTCCACCACTAACATGAATATTATAGAATGGATCATTGAGTTGTTGAGCCAAGAGCCTATCTCGCTCCTCTTGAAAGGATTTTCTTTCCATTTCTATCAAAGTTTGTTTCTCCATCTCTAGGCATATAATTTGATCTTCCTTATGAACTTTTTCATCTTGGAATGCTTTCTTTTCATGCTCAATCCTCTTGATTCTATCACTCATGTAATTGGTAGATGTTTTAAGAGGTGAGCTTGGTCTTGAATTTTGAAACAAGTTGTATTGACATGAGTGTCATAACGTTCATCCTCTTCACTTTCATGTTGTGATTGGTTATCTTGATAAGCATGTCTCTTACCTCTCTCTCTCAGCCCTTTGGTGTGCATCTAGATATCCTACTGAAATAAGGGGTGAGGTCAGTCTACTGCTATGAGAGGAACAACTGAATGAAATAGCTTTTGTACTCTTTGCAAACATATCATCATAATGTTTATCCCTGGCTTCCTTCTCTCTTTGAGTCATTGTGTAACTCATATCTATAAAAGAGTGAGAAGATGCCAAGGGGATACACAACTCACTAAGATGACTCTTGAAATAAAACCACACTTCTGAAGTATTCCTAGGGGATTGATCAAATATGGGTTCTTTTCCCTTATGTCTTTGGCGAGTTTGTACTAAAGGTAATTGGTTAAAAACCACTTGAGGTCATTTTCCCTGATTTACTTGATATCTTGTTGTAACTGGCATGAAAGAAAAGGTACTAGCTGATAGGATTACCCTAAGAAACATTGGTACCAAAATAGGATAGAAAAGGCACTAACTTGTCCAAAAAGAAGTGATAAGATAGAAAATTTGCAAAAGGCATAAGCCAACACTGCCACAGAGGTGCCCAATAAATTCGGGTGAATACCCTAGTACATTATGGATCAGGAGGATGGTCTTACCCAAATTATATTAATTGAGATTGAAATTGTATGAAAGTGGATGGACAAGAGACTACCAAAACTCTCCGAGTGTGTTATCAAATAATCTAAAGGTTTATCTTTTCAACAAGGACGGTTCCTAGCTCACCAACCTTCCAAGCAAGGTCACTTGTGAAATTAAAGATTGCTAATTCAAGAGGTCAAAACACAATAATCCTAAATGTAAACAAGATTCTAATAGCATTGTAAGTAATCCAATCTGACCTGGATCAACAAGGGAAAATTGGAAAATGATAGGACAACAAGTTAAACAGGCTCAAAAATGACAACAAACAGCTCACTGGCAGATAGTTTCACATGACAAAATGCTTTCTCATGTGAGGATTAGGATAGGACCACGTGAAAAAATGCATAGGAGCATGAAGAAAGACCAGACTGGTGTGACAAGATAACAACAAATTGGTAAGATATCATGCGAGGATTCTCAGATAGCCACGCGAGGAAACAGAGTGAACGACGCGAAGAACCAGTTTTCTCGCGCAAGGAAAGAACACAAAACTCAGTTTGTGTTTGTTTTAAATAACCAACTAGATGCATTAATAGATTTTATTCATGAATTAGGCACGCAATACAACAATTAGGGAGTTCAAGAAATCAATGTCTTCAAACAATGAGCAAGGGACAAAGCAACCTTGCACATGAACATGGATAGTGTCATAGTATTTCTACTCTATAAGAATGCTACTTGTGTATGTTCTCAAAATGTTTCCCAATCATGCACATAGTCCTAGAGAATAAAAATTTGGTTGCACTATGGTTCTTAGTAATGGTTTGACTCTGCAAATTTTGCAATCTCAAATGGGTGAAATCTAATCCTGGCACACCGAGGTTTTGACATATTCTGAGAATTTAATCAATCAGGAGCTATTAAGGAGATCTGACAACCCACAAGAAACTACACCCATGGAGATTTCTTCCACAATGACATTTATATAGTGGTGGTTTCTACCATGGTGAAAATGGCTATTACCACTTCAAGTTCTGTTCACATGGTTTACCCAATAAAGGGAGTGTCCACTACGGTTAACGCTCTCTAACAAGGAAGAATCATAATATGAACCACATGGGGACTTCATTTGGATTCAAGGGTTCCAAGTTTCTGATTCTCCCAAAAGGGAAAAGAGCATAATCCTCTAGCCTCTTCACCTCACCCAAACATAGCAAACAAGATTAATTGACCCACTAACTTGAAATCACCTCACCCAAGATAAAATCAACAACATGACCACCAATCTCAAGAGAGAAAGTACCAATCAAAGTTGAAGACTAAACCAAGTGAGATAATAAAAAATCCTTCCCTACCTACAAGGGGATCTATCGTCAAGAAGAGCTTCGCATGTAAGAAAAGTGAATGAAGCCCACTCTCTCAAGATCGCCACAAATAGTGTTCATAGGGCCTAATTACTATGTGAAACATATATGCAAGAAAGCAAATCTAGGTCCACTTTTAGAGCACCAATTGGAAATGTGATCTATAAAAGAAAGAAACACTCAAGCTAAACACATGAGATGTTCATTTTTATTTCTAAAATCCAAATGTTATAGAGATCAACAAAATACTTCAAATCCAATGCAATGCAAATCATTTTGTTCTTTATCCAAGCAAGTCCAAATCAGCAACAATAATAGCAACAACAAATCAGAAACCACTAGAAATAGTAAACATTAGTGGTTAGCAAAAAAGAAAGAAAGACAGAGATATATAAATGTATCTATGAAAAATAGATCTCTGGTGTAGAATCTTGTGTGAGGACTCGTACAGTGCCGCGCAAAGACTCGCATAGTGCCACACGAAGAAGTGCTCAGACAACAAAAAAATAGTAACAGATCAAATCCATAGCCTGGTGTCGAATGTTGCGCGAAGATTCACGTAGACCTGCGTGAAGATTTGCACAGAGCCACTCGGGGAAATGCAAAATCCAAATTTTTTTTGCCTGTAGACCTGAAAAATGTCATGCGAGATTTCCCTGCAAAAAGTATGGAATGTATAGAAAATACAGCAATCCAAAAATAAATTATGAAAAAATAGCCATGTGACAGAAAATGAATCGTCTGCCCCACGGTGGGCGCTAAAAATGTGTGATGAAAATGTGTCACATTTCTATGAATCATTCCATTCAAGGTTGCTCAAGAATGAGGCCTCAAATATTGACTCATAGCTCTCTAGTCATGGAGTGCAAAGGTTTGTAATGGAGGCCCTCAGATTGACCTTGTTGTGCCCATGCAAGTACATAATGAAATGAGAGATTCAATGCATGAAAATGAAATCTATTCTATATGATTGCAATGCATAAAAGGAAATTAATCTATATGATAAAAATGCATGATTATTCTATGAAAAGAAACATGAATCTAATCTACATGAATAGCCGTGGATGCAAGAAGAAGAAGACAAGAAGAGAGAAGTTGCAATATCCAAGCTTGAGTGCTCAAATCCTCCTCCAAAATTGCTCTCCAAAATTGTAGCATAACAATACCTTAAAATTCTATATATGAAAATGAGAAGGAGAGGTCTCCTTTTATAGGAAAGTGAACGGTGAAGATTAAGAGGCAAAATCAAAGGCTATGATTAAGAGTCAAAAATCCCACCACTTAGGAAGATGTGAAGAAAAATGGATTTTTATTTACTTTTATTTAATTTATTTCCTTTTTCATCAAATAAAGTGCTTTAAGTGGGGATTTTTATTTATTTAATTAAAAGAGGGGTTTTCTTTTATTTAAATAAATTAGAAGAATTTTATTAAATTAAATGGGAGGAATTTAATTTAATTAAATAAGATAAATTTTATTTAATTAAAAGGGAGATTAAATCTTTTAATTAAATAAAAATGATCAAACCTTAAGAAATATTGAAATAATTGAATTAATTACAATTTGATCAAGGAAATTGATTTGAATTAAAATGTTGCAAAACATTGATTCAAAAAATTGATAAATTGATAAAATGATAAATGGGGCCCATATTCCAGGCGACCATTTTAGGGTGCATACAACAGTCACCCAGCAGAGACATCCATCTAAAACCCAGCTAGCAAAACACCCAGCAGGAAAACAACAAAAATAACAAAGTAGGAAAAATCCTTTAGGATTTTAGCCACCTCATTCCTGAGGTCATGCATTTTCTTAACATAATGTTTAATTCCTCTAAGATCCCTAGCAGTAGCCATGAATCTCTTTTTGAGACTGTCCCGAGTTCTTTTCCCTAGACCTGAAGGAGTGGCAGTAGTAACATCAGTATCATCATCATCATTGATAGTGGCTTTGTTGGGGGCTGTTCGCATCCAACATAGTCACCAGGGTGTCAAGATTCTCTGTCAAGACCCATTTACCCTCATAGATGATCTGAAGAATCTTCTTCAGCATGACATTGCTATTCTCCATATTCTTAGAGAGAAAATTGTTCTTGTTATCACCAGCCCCTTTCTCTGAAGATTCTTGTAGGTAGTTGAATTTACACTCCAAATCATGATTTTGGATAACTAGAGCTTTAATCTATTGACAAACCCAATGGTGAAATTCATGAATAATATTAGACTTTGCCTTAGCCATCTTCATTTGGGACTTATCGAAAACATATAGGGGATCCTTGTTCTCCACATTAATCTTATCTCCCTAGACAACACCTCTCTAGGAGAGAGAGGGGTGTTCTATTGCAGGCAGTCCACGTAGTCAACTAGAGGGTTGAGAGAATTTTGCGAAGTTTCTCCAAAATTATTCAGCAAAGGAGAAGATGGATTTCCATTGATTAATCATAGCAATATGCTCTACCAATTGAAGAAAGATTTATATGGATTGAAACAAGCCCCTAGAGCATGGTATGTAAGATTGTACAAGTACTTAGTAGAGCTTGAATTTAATAAAGGTATTGTTGACTATAACTTATATTTCATGACTAATCATGCTAGCATTCTGATTGTTGAAGGATTTTTCGATGATATCCTTTTTGGTGGGAATGATAAGTTGAGAAAATAATTTTCTAATGAGATGCAAAATGAATTTGAGATGTCTATGGTTGGTGAGATGAAATTATTTCTTGGTATACAAATTAATTAATAATAAAAAATGATTTTTTATATCTCAGTCTAAGTATCTAAAAGAGTTGTTCAAGAAATTTGGTATGAAAGATTATAAATTAGTTAGTACACCCATGGTGACTAGATGCAAGTTGACAAAGGATGTTGGTTCCCCTAATGCAAATCAGACAAGATACAAATATATGATTGGTGGATTTTTATACTTGATACAAACAAGACCTAATAGTATGAATATTTAGATACTTGAAAGGGACAATTGACTATGTTTTGTGGTATCCTAAGGATGATTATTTTTGATCGAGTGTTTTCACAGATGTTGATTGGGATAGTACTGTGGATGAAAAAAAGAGTACAAGTGGTGGTGCATTTTTGCTAGGGAAGAGATTAGTTTCATGGAAGAGAAAAAAGTAGAATTGTATTTCACAATCTATTGCAAAGGCATAATACATTGTTATTACTACCAATGTAAATAGGTGATATGGATGAAGAAAATGTTGAAGGATTTCAAAATTGAGTATGATGAGCCTATTGATATTTATTGTGACAATTCAAGTGCAATTAATATCTCAAAGAATCTATTATTACACTCAAAGACAAAACATATATCTATCAAATGGGCAAAAAGCGGAAGTGTTTTCCCTATTTTTCAACTTTTCTGTCAATTGATGTCAAAATTTGAGGTACTTAGAAATTGAATCTCAAAACAATCAACTAATAGAAAATTTAGTGCTCGGAGTCTAGTTTTCCAATATGTAATTTATTTGAATACCCACATGGTAGAAAATATATTTTAGTGGGCATGTGTAAAAACCCTTTTTCAAAATGCCTTTTTTAGAACCGTACCCAACATGTGTACAACCACCCTATTTTGAAGTAAATAAATGTTTTTTTATAAATCCTCATGGGGGAAGGTACCTAACACATCAAAGATTGGTCATAATATATTTTATTTATTTTTAATTGAATATATTTTTTTAATTAATTTTTAATTGACTATAAAGTACATTTTCAAAACCTGTGGTGTACGATCATCATAATTTGATGAAAATTTCACTTTTTGAGATTTTTTTATTTTAAAGAAAACACTCTTTAGATTGGGCTCATATAATTCATTTTTTCAAAAACCTAAAATCAAAAAAGTTATTAAAATTTTAGTTAACCTTACTATTTCAACTTTATGTACCACTTTGGCATAATAATTATTGTAAAAATACTAAAATTTGTCATATCACTACAAAATTTATATTTTAATAATCTGTACAATATGAACTGAAATAGATTTTTGTTTTGTCTAAAAATGCATTCGGGAAGACCTCCAAAATATCATCATAAATCACAAATTTTATTTTTAAATGCCTTAGACATATTTTTGGAAGGCCAAGCACAGGCTTGGTGGGACCAAGCATAACCCAAACCAAAAACTAGGGTGGAGGTACAATCCCCACTCCTAGTTTTTAGAAATGGGCACCGATTATTTAAAATTAAAAAAATAGGCGCCCATTTCTGTTTGGACCATTGAAACTGAAACGGGCACTCGTTTCATTTAAATAATGGGTGCTCATTTCTGAAAGATCTGTTAGAGAAAAAAAAAAGTTCCATGGGCCTGATCTTGATGATTGATGATTTTTCAATCATTTTTATGACATATCCATGTTGCATAAAGAATATTTTGAACCAACATTATATTTTCTTTTCTTGTTTTGGATCTGACAAGAAGGCATTAATCTGAATTCAAATTTTGGTGCAAACATGGGATGAAAGAAACATAGAAAGAGGAAAAGAAAGGTTTTGATAGATGATGAGGTTGCAGAAAATAGAGAGAAAGAGGCAAAAAGAAAATGAGAAAGAAGAGCAATAATTCAAAACCTGGTTAATTTTGGAGCATGGAGTTCAACAATCAGCTCAGAAGATGAGAACAATGAGGACACCATGATAGATGTAGAGGTTGAAGAAGAAAATGCAATATGAGCAAGTTTAAGTGTATTTTCTAATCAAGTGTTGGATAGAGGTATGTCTTCACATCCAAATAAAACTTATAGTGATAAAGAAATTGATCTTTTTGTAGAAGCGGGTTACTATTTAAATCATTTAGATTTCATTCTTAAAAAATAGAGTAACAAATTATATTGCACATCAAACACCATAAATTAGTAATTTTAATCATAATGATAAAGGAAATGAAAGTAAAAATCCAATTGAAAGTGAAATTCAAACCCCAATTGAAATTGACAATCAAACGACAATTGAGATCAACAATGTGGATGTAGACATAGAAACACCAATTGAGAAAGAAACCCCTTTGAATTGTTGGTAAACAGATTATTCTTCTTTTATACTCCTTATATTTGCCCAATTTATATTAAAGAACAACTTTACTCAACAATTGGGAAACTATTTATGAGAATATCTAGTTTTCCTCTGAATTGAGGTACAGCTCCCTATGTGAAAAATATTCAATGAATTTTGTTTTATCTCTAATTCCTACTGCGGGGTATGTTCTTAACCAGAGAACAGTAGAGGAAACCGAGTTCCACCCAGGCAAGTGAAATCTTAGGCGAGGTCTAAATGCAAGGGTGTTATGTTTATGGTCTTCACAATCTTATGACTCCCACAACATAACAGTATGAAAATGCAGATTATGAAAATATGATTATGCATATGAAGTATGAAATGCAAATGAAGTATGGTGATGCAATCTCATAACCAGTTATAATTCTCTGATTATTTTACCAATTGGTCAAACTGAAAATAATGAAATAAAACTATGTTCACTCACTATTGTCAATTAAACACAATGAAATAACATCACATACGGATGGACAGTAAAATAATGGCACTAGACTTTATTGTCTCTACAATCAGCTTCACACCAAAATTTGCCGACCTTTACATTGATTTCCTTCACAGTATTTATAGAGTTTACATACAATGCTTACTGGAAACGATTCAACTTCCAGAATACAAAAAGACAGGGCATAAAGA
>MU227264.1:154715-164815 GCA_018584345.1 Thuja plicata | reverse complement strand
CTGATAATGATGGTTGGTCGCTTCCCGACCCTCCTGTCAATCCCACTAAGAAGTGGGGATCGGATGATCAAGATCCGCCACCTTCTGGAACTGCTCTTGCTGCCTAAATGGCATTTGTTTTTTTTTGATGAATAGTTTTTTGTATCCGGCTTAGCCGTGTGAACTCTGCGGGGTGATTCTTTATCCCCCGGCCCTTTTTTGTGGATATGTAACTTTATTATTTTTTAATAGAAAGGGACTATTCATCAAAAAAAAAAAAAAAATGACCCCTCAAATACTGAGTCCTCCATACAAATACAAAAACCCCATTGTACTATTTGTCTTGGAGGATCATAATAAGATCAAATATTTTTTATGAGGTCCACACCTTGGAAGAGCTCATCTCAGCTACGGTCTGTGAGTTACTGCATTTTGTTTGGTCCCAACCCAATGACTAAGTAGTATAAAGACAAGTGAGATCAAGTACTTCCTGAACAAAACAACCAAAATGACTGTTTGTGATCTCAGAGAGTCAAGTCACGAATCATATTGTATATTCTGCTTAGCCATCTTTCATTTTGGAAAACCTAAAAGCAATCCACCTGCCATAGGACACTGTATAATTTGTCCTTATCCCATTGAGTGAAATGCCGTTTCGTCACGTACCCAGAAATTATGGAAATAAAAAAGAAAATTGATGTTCTATCACATGCACTCTCTGTTTAGGATTACTTCTCGCAATGCTGTTCTTTTATGTTCACATCAATCAGAGTTCAGAAATACTGGAGTGGACAAGAGCATTAATTATTATCTGTGTTTCAATTTATGTTCACTAGATTTCAGTCAAAAAAATTTATCTAGTGGGTTAACAACTGTTCATTTTGTAGAATAAGTTAGTAATTAAATTATTTGTAAACTTTATTAGTAGGAATAGTGTAGATAATGGAGCAATAAAGAATATATTTTGGAAGACACATCATTTTTACTACTCAGAAGTCAGAAAAATAACTAAAAACATTAAGTCACATACTAAAAAAAATGGTCAAAATAGTGCTGCCCCTATATATTAAAAAATATAAATAATAAACATTATAATTAAAAAAAAAAAAAGATTCTAGAATAGCTGGGGCATGTACAAAATAATATTTTGAGTTTTTTAAATGAAAAAGATAATAAAACATGCATTGAACTGTAAAGGACTTGAAAATAAATTCAGTTATATTATCAAAGGAAAATGATGAAATGAGTGATTTAGGAGATAATATTGTTTTCCAAACCAAATCTTTGACTGCTAAAGTTGGCCAATGATTCTTTGTATTGTACATGTTAGATTCAAGTGTGCAGCCTACTTATTAAACTATTCTTTTACTAAACTAATATTATAGGTAGGGAAGAAAACAACCTTTTTATTTTATCTTTCAGCTCTTCTTATTTTGATGATAGATCATGGAGTGTGATTCAAAATATGGATATAAAAATCAGCACACAATCAAATCCAAAAATAGCATTCACTTTATTTTTGAACTCTCATTAAATGAAATAGGATAGCTTTCCCTTATTAATCACAATTCAACTGACGATTAACTTTCAGTTTGGATGATGCTCACTCATGGTATTTTTAAACTGTTATTTGAACATTAGAATGTCAATACTTAAATAACCTAAACATCAATTTTAATTCTCTGTTTTTTTAATTTTAATCTTAATATATTATTTAATTAAAATTCAGTTCTCATTTTATGTTATTATGAATAACCCAAGTTGATGTAAATCTGAATCCACTCAGCTCAATTGTTTGTTCATGGTCTCTATGCCTATGATTATGCTTTCTTATCACAATTCTAACGGTGGCAATCTATTTATATACAACTATTTTATAGCTAAATATTTAAGATCTGACCGTTAAGGTTATGGAAACTGAGAATCTTTAAAATCTAAATGGCTTTATATTTCTAAGGTAAAAAAGAAATGCTTGTCATTGGGGATAGATTTTTTTAAATGAAAATGTAACGGATCCAACCATTTTGAGTTATTATTATTTTAGAATAGTACCCCTCAATTTGAGTGGGATTTATATTTGGTATATGTACATGCATTCTCCTTTTATGACCTTGTATCATTAGGCATAGTAGTCAGAAGTTCATGAGCTAATTGTGCGCTTAACTTCCTAGAAGCAATACCACTGTCATCCATTTCAATCATATTCAGGCTGAGATGGCTGTGGTTGAGCTGTAAAGCTGTCCAAACAGGATGGTACACATTAGAGTTAAACCATCAGAGATTCATCCCAACATTGGCTATCAATCATGCACCCTCTAGTATATATTCTTCCCACCCTCTTGTTTATTGTCACAACTTATTGAGTCTTTGCTACTTCCAAAATTCACTAGTGGGTTGTGTTTTCATACTTGGACTGTATATTCTTACACAGCCCAATGTCTTAGTCTTTAGGTCTGGTAGAACTTTTGGGGCAATCAAAATATCTTCCCCTTGGTCAGTCTCTATTCTTCCTTTTCCTTCCCAAGTAATTGTCACCCTGTTTCTACTGATATAAATGCATGTTGGATGATGTGATATAAATGCATGTTGGATGATGTTATTTAATCCTGTTCTATGGAGTAGATGGATTGGCTTATAGTTTCTATAGGAATATTAGTCTTCCATTCATCATGGAAATAGGTTAAGCATCCACACAAGAGATGCTTTATGTATCTTGAGATTCATACAAATGATAATGATTCATCTTCATCTGGGATCTTTCATGTAGGTCAGAATATGTTATGTAGCCAAGGATGACTTGCCGACAGCATATTGTGTGAATTTTTTTGATTATTTCTTTCATGTTTTGTGGTTGTTGGCAAGTTGCCCTTGGCTTCATTTAATGCCCTGGCCTTCATGTAAGATCTAGTTGATATACACACCAAGCTCAAAAACAATCCAGCATATAAATCAATACTTCTTTGACCTTTTATATGTGATTATTTACATGTTGGACTGAATTTTTGCAGGCCCTGTATCGAATATCATTTTAGAGATGCACATTGACTGATTGATGCTGCTGCTGCTGGAAGAATAACATTGTCTAATGCAGATATTTAAAATATTGAAAAGCATTATAGTTGAAAGCACGATGTAGTTTTTCTTCACTGCAAGTGTTTGTTTTATAAGCTATTAATAGAATGTATCTAGTGTAGGAACGTAGGCTTATTTATATTGCTGATAAAGAGAGTTCAAATCTCTAGTCTTTATAGGTGAGCTAGACAGTTATTTATACAAATGAGTCAAATGCCATGAGCAATCTGACAACAGCATTTTATAATGCCTTTCCGATTAGTTTTCAATGTTCTTAAAAAATTGGTATTTATGTACTCAGTTATTTCAATGGAAAAACTTTCCGTATCAGTTGATGTTAGTATATGATTTTAGTATGATATTCCTTTATTCAACCAATGAATAATGCTCTACCTAGAGTCGAGAGAAAAAAATACTTAATAATTTCACTAATTTTACTTCATTTTTTGTATATTTCATCTCAAATTTTATAACTACCAACATTCTTTACTAATATTTTGTTTTTCACCTTAAATCACAACAATAATTTCACCTCCGCAATTTACTAAAAATTTACTGTCCATAAATTATCATACATTTTATGATATCCAACTTGCTAGAAATCAAATTTCTCTTAGTTGATGTGCTGGAGATGGCACATCAAATTATGTTTCTGTGCTCATTACCATTGAGTAAATTGAATAAAGACATCATTTGGTTGTTTAATTTTTTTTTCTTATCATTCAGGGTGGATAACACCGTTTGGTTTCATGTCAAGAAATTGCATACAGCTTTTAGAGGGAAGGTGTCTTATATATAGTTAAACAAAGTGTTCCAATTGAATTTTGTGAGTGCTTGGCAACACTTCTATCACTTCCACTTATAGATATAGGCTCAATACAAACATTTCGTCAATGTTCGTTGTAGCTTTGTTGGATGGGTTTCATCTAGAGAGTGATAAATGGCCTCTCATTGAATTTGGAATGTAACTATAGGTATCTCAACCCTTTGAGATGTCAATTAGCCTTTTCATGTGGTCTGTAATAGTTCATACATTAATGGTGGCAATGTTGCTGATGAAGGAACCTTTACCATGGTTAGAGATTGACATGGCTGATAAAATTTATATTCTAGTTTATATTTAGAAGATGCATATACAATATATTATGTTGAAACAAATCTTTGTAGAACTTTAAATGTAATTTTTAAATTTGAATATTAATCCCAGCAATCACACATTACCAAAACAAAAAGGTGAATGGTCAATTACAAAAAAAAATTGGTCATTTTTTTTTGCATACATGTGTGCAATACATGAGCTCAATTGATAGATCCTTTAGAAAACGATGTTGTTTATGCAACAGTTGTCTCAATAAAGAAGAGGTAGATTTAAATCAACTATGGAATCATTTACAGGGAAGCAAGCATAAGTGAATGAAAACCTTTGAATAAAGAAGATAATTGAAATTTGTTAGAAGAGAGACAGATAGATACAGATGAAAGAGATAAATATAGAGAGAGGGGGATAGAGAGACAAAGAGATATAGAAGTACAAAGAGGAAGAGAGAGAGTTAGAGATATAGATAAATATGAAAGAGATAAATATAAAGAGAGGGGTATAAAGATGCAAAGAGATATAGAAGTACAAAGAGGAAAAGAGAGAGTTAGAGATGTAGTGAGAGTGAGAGAAGAAGAGGGAGAAAAATAGAGAGAGATATAGGGGTAGAGGGAGAGATAAATATAGAGATGGGGAGGTAGAGAGAGGTAGAAAAGAACATATCTAGAGATATATTTTTGTGCCCTTAACTACTTATACTTCTTAAGGCAAAATCCTTGAAGGATATTGTAGAGAGACTGAGAAGGGAGGAAGCTACATGAAAATTGCATAAGAGTTATATTTTTTATTGAATATGTATGGTGTCATAAATTATTTATTGATTTGACTTTGTTGGAATTGATCTTTTGTATCATCTTTTCATTTCTCTTGTTTGTACTTTTTTCTCACTTCTCAACTCTTAAATTGCAGTATGTCATTATTTTCCTTTTTTTTTTTTTACCTTATTTTCTTTAGTTTAACATATAACAATATGACCTTAAAAATAATATGATCTTAAATATTGATACATTATGATGTCAACTCATCCTAAAGTCCATACACCCATCTAATTAATTTTGTGTGTTGATAAATACATTCTAAAATGAGTTAATATTATCTTTGTTTTTTTTTCTACAACCATTAACTTTAATTTAATCTTAATTGTTCTATTGTATCTGTACATTATTAGTATATTTAATTATTGACCAAAATAATGGAAATAAAATATATTTTAGTTAATAATTTAAAAATAGTAGTAAAATAGTTTATTATTTATTACATAACATTAAATCAAACTATTTTTAGCTAGCTCTGCTAGGGTTTTGGTTTCTCTCTATGCTTCTTGCTGCTTCCTTCGCCTCCTATGTGGCCAATGGATGAGGACCTAGTGGGGGTATCCCTATCCTCTCCTTTTATTGAGGGAGGCAACACCTTTCTACTCAAGCCTTGGGGTCCACGTGTTCTTCGTGGGGAATCTGTTGTGAAAATGTAGGACAGTCTTAACAAATTTGATATTCTAAAAGATTCTTTTCTCCAGGATGAGAAGCCCTCTTGGTTCACATGTGTTCTTCCTAGAGAATCTACTACAAAAATGTAGGATGGCCTTGACAAATTTGATACTATAAAATAATCTTTACTCCAGTATGAGAAGCTCTTTTCCTTCATGGATAAACTGCTGGGTGTCACTTCTAAAAAGATGAAGCACTCTGAACCCAAGAATGTGCATGATGTTGCCTGCAAAATCAATGGTACTACCACCAAATTTTTCATCATCATTTCTGATAGTGTTAAATTCACCTCCCAAAATTACAAATTCATCTTTTCATTGTGAAAGGATTAAAGACACCCTATCCCACAACCTCTTTTTTTCCACAATGCCCATGGGTCCATACTTGTTAAATAAATAGAACTTAGCCTCTAATATCCTACTTTTAACCATTCCAAGCATCCAATTATGGGATGAGGAAAATAATTTTAGATTAATTGTAAAATGTTTCTAGAGAAGGGCTAGGTCACCTGAAGCCCCAGAGGAGGGAGAAAAATAGAATTTCCATAGTTTCCATGAAGAAAATAAAATGTTTGTAGATGCTTCACTTAATTTTGTTTCTTAGCTCACATCAAAAGATTATCATTCATTAGAGCCCCTTGATATTTTATCAAGCGTCTCTTGTTAGGGGCCTTTAAGCTCCCAACGTTCCAAGAGAACCCTCATTTTCCTTGAGGGGAAGAAGAGGCTCCCTTGTTCTTCTTCTTCTTCTAAGTTTTTTCTTGGCAATGTTTGCCATCAGCAAACTCAAGCTGAAAATTTATTTTAGTAGCCAAAGACCTAGTTAATGGAGGACTATACCTTTTCTTTTTCTTTCTTTAATTGTTATTCATAGTAGTAAGAGTATCTTGGCTACCTGCATCAATTTCTTGCAGAGTTTTTAGACTTCTTGGTTTCCTTCGCCTCTTATTAGGGGTCTTTATGGGATAAATAGGTGAAAGAGGAGCGAGAACCAAAGGCAAAGAGATGTCATATTTTTCCCCATGAGAAGCATCCTATTTATTTTCAGATTTCTTCCCATGAGAAACATTGTGTTCCTTTCCAATGATAATGTCCTTTTCTAGAGATATATCATCAAATGGATTATGTGAAGTGGGAATAAACATTTCCTTGTTCAAGAGGTTCAAATCACATTCCAAGTAAGTTATTATCCTATCCATGATGTCTTGATCCAAAGTCAAATTGCTATCCTTTGCAATTTTCTATACCTATGCCACACGCTTCTCATCTGGAGAAATCTATAATTGATCAATTGGAGCATCATAAATCACAATGTTTAAGCTGATACTAGTTGGTTCAACAGATTTGTCAACATTATTTTGAACCAATTCTCTAACAAAGGTGACATGTTTAAATTTGGAATATGACTGCCAGTAGTAAATTTAATGGGCTCATGTGGGGCATTATATATTTCTATAGATGAGCTTGTTTTGATTAAGTAAAAATAGGATTTGAAAGGTCCTGAAACCTTGAACAAAAGCAACAAAAGATAGGTCAAAGAAAGACTAAAAAACAACTGTGGAGCCCCACCAACTATAGATGAGCTTGTTTCTTGGAATTCAAATCAGTAATTTTACAACTTAAAGATGGCTGATTTTTATTTTGACATTGGTTTAGTTTTGGAAATAATGCTTCCTAGTTGGATTGTGAAATATCCTGATTGGGTTGAGAAGCCTTCTTTGAAGGCAAAACTGGTGATCTACTGATCACAAGATAAAAAAATATGCAAAAATCCCAAATTTCCTTAGAGAAATAAGAGGTAGAGTATCCATTATATAGAAAATTGAAAGAGAGGTGACATTATGGTGTTCATCCATATTCACCAATATTACAACCATAATATTACAGATTTACAACTATCAACTACAAACATAAATACAGGTAACCATATATTAAATATGGGATTGCAAAGTCAAGAAAGACTGCAAGTATTCTACAAAGGAGGCTTCTCCAAAGTCAAGAAAGGATGCCAATGCAAATTAGTGCTGTCATTATCCCCCATAATGACCATTGGGAAGAACATGAAGTAAATCTCTAATCTTTTGGAACCTTTCACAATCTAGAGACTTTATGAATATATCTGCAATCTAACCTTCTGTACTATAGTGCACAATTTTAGTCAAGCCTTATTGAACCAATTCCTTGTTATAGCGATGTTGTATCTCAACATGGTTGGTTCTACTATGAAATACTAGATTTTTTCTCATTTGAATGGTACTCTTTTTGTCATAGTACAACAAGGTAGGCTCATTCTAAATTTGGTGTAAGTCTTCTAGTAGTCTTCTCAACCATATATTTTGACAAGTTGTGGAAGTTGCAGCTTTATATTCTGCCTCTACTATAGAAAGTGATAGTAATGGTTGTTTCTTGGACTTTCAAGAGAATACTGCAGAACCAACGCTAAAAGTGTAACCAGAAGTAGACTTCCAATCATCTGTAGAACCTCCCTAATCATAATATGTAAACCCAACCAGTTTTTTATCCTCTGAATATTGAAATTTGAGACCATAACTCAATGTCCCTCTAATATATCTTAGAATCCTTTTAGCTATATCCAATGTGTTTCCTTAGGTTTTGACATGATCCTAGAGACCAAACTCATGACATATATGATTTTTGGATGAGTAGTAGTTAAGTAGATCAAAATTTCAATCAGCTTTCTGTATAGAGTGGGGTTCATTGGATCTGAAACATCTAAAGTAGACAATTTAAGTCTAACTTCAATAGGTGTTGCAACTAGTTTTCAACTCTTCATCTGAAACTTTTGTAGGATATCAGAAGCATACTTTTGTGAGACATAAATATTTCATCTTTTCTTTTCCATACTTATATACCAAGAAAGCAGTGCATTTGTCCCAAATCTGGCATTTCAAACTCATTAATCATGGCTATTCTAAATTCTTCAAATAAAGCATGATTATTCCCTATGTAGCTAAGATAATCAACATAGAGAATGAAGATAAATATATTCTTAGATACTCTTTTGATATAGAGATTTGGATCTAACTGACTTCGTAAAAAACCTTTTCAATGTAGGTATGAGTCTATTCTTAAATATCATGCTCTTGGTGCCTGCTTAAGAACACACAAGGCCTTCTTTAATTTGTAAAAATAATGTTCTTTAGAAGGTATTTAAAAACCTGACATTACATTGCTTGTCATATTCGCCATAAAATATGCACAGTGACTGAAATGCTCAATACAAGCTCTAGGAGAGTTTTATAGCAATTGAATACTCTCCTTATCCCTTTAAATGGGACCCACACACAAAAATACTCCCTTTTTCTTATTATTTTATTTGAGAAATAGGTGTCGGTTACCACCGATAATGCACGTAATTGCAAAAACAGTATTTTCCAAATTACAAAGAAAAACTTTATAACTCACAAAAACTCTAACATATGATTTCCTTCTTAAATAAAACTCATGTTTCCACAAATGAGTTTTAAAGATTTTTGAAAAAATAACATATAACTGAAGCTTTAATAAAAGCTAAAAAAATTATCAATGTAAAAAGTAAAGTTTTCTTCTAAAAAAACTTTCAATAATCTTCTCTGACTTCTCACTGGAAAGAATGGGAAAAAATTGCAATAACCTCTTTTCAAGATGCAAATGCGTCGACACGAAAACTTCCTTGCATGCTCAAGCTTGGAGAAAACAATCCAATTGTAATCAAATATGCTGATATTTGATCTTGAAGATCTCTTGACTGGCTAGTTTCCAAGCTCTTCAGGCTCCTCTTCAATCTAAACTTGTTCTTTGATCTCTTCTAGATCACCTGCAATGAAAGATAAATTTCTCAAACTCGCTCTGATACCAAATGAAGGCAAAAATGGTGGTTTGTTGATCACAAGACAAACAAATATGCAAAATTCCAAATTGCCTTAGAGAAATAAGAGGCAGGGCATCCATTATATAAAAATTTGAAAGAGAGGTGACATTATGGTGTTCAACCATATTCACCAATACTTAAACCATAATATTAAATATTTGGAACTATCAGCTACAAATATAAATACATACAACCATATATTGAATATGGGATTGCATAGTCACAAAAGGCTGCAAGTATTCTAGAAAGGAGGCTGCTCCAAAGCCAAGAAAGGCTGCTAATGGGAATTAGTGCTGCCATTCTCTTGAATGGACAAGTTTATATTTTCTTTGAAAAACTTTTTTTTTTGTCATCCTTAGAGACTGAGACGGTATTAAACAAAAGTTTGATAGCCAAACTTGAAGCATTTTCCATTGTATCATTTTGACAAGAGGTCTAAATTTTTGAATTTAATCCACCATTGGGGAAAGGGTTATTTGTTTTATCAATTTCCATAATTTTCACATTCCCATTATTAGCATGTTTGTTTGGAAAAGGACTATCAATTCCCACATCCAGTATAGGCTATGATATATATATATATATATATATATATA
>MU227264.1:130742-149950 GCA_018584345.1 Thuja plicata | reverse complement strand
AATTTTGATAATTTAGAAGTCCCAATCCATTATCAAGAAGCATATTTCTCCATAAAAGAAAATATCAAAGGAAGGAAGCTTTATGACACAAATAAATAGAACTAACTAATCGAAGCCTTCAGAAAATTCTAGAATTTAGACCTGCTACAAAGATGATTTCGATAGAGGATAAAGATGGTCAAATTTTAAAAATCTAAAAATGTCCTAGTTCGGGAAATCAAATTTCCTATCTCCAGAAAAAATATTATCTTTTCACAAGGTGTTTTGGATTTTTGACCAAAGCCAAATCCGAAAGTTAGGTAGTTATTTTTTAGTTAGTTTATTGTTTTTTCTAAATAATTTGTAATAAGAGTTGTGTCTTTTCACCCTAAAAAGGTGTGAAAGCTACACACACACACACACACACACACACACACACACACACACATATACATAATGTAAAATGTAAATAGAGTGGAATACAACAATAATATAATTTTGATAGATGGATTAGATGGATCAATAACTACAAATGTGAACTCTATTGTACTATTTTCATAATCAATAAATATAAGTCCTTTTTCTTCACGTATGCAATTGTTTCATTATCATTTTACAATTAGTCCCTCGGATAAACCAATAGAACTTCTTCAAAGTGATAGTTTGATGTGAATGCTTCCTAATTTGATTCATAGTCTATATTTTCAATTGGTTTTCTCATTTTGCATGGTTAAATTCTGTTGATTGAGGCCTTA
Source organism: Thuja plicata (assembly GCA_018584345.1). Classification (NCBI taxonomy): domain Eukaryota; kingdom Viridiplantae; phylum Streptophyta; class Pinopsida; order Cupressales; family Cupressaceae; genus Thuja; species Thuja plicata. Next base: position 149,216 of record MU227264.1, on the reverse strand, counting down.
ATCAATTGGTCTGTCATCTGAGAAGTATTACCCTTTTGATATATCTCTGAATTTGTTTTATGTTGCATGTACATTCCATAACACCTTTGAAGTGATAAGTTATCTTGCAAAACTATCTCTGAGGTTGAACATAGGATTGGAATGATATTGACTCTGTTGCCCATAGTTGATTAAGGCATTAGTCTTTCTTGTTTATTGGATTATAGTCATAGTTTCTTTATTTAAAGTTTTGAGATACTATATCCATCTGCTCTATTCAGTTCATATCTTAAATCCATCAAACATTCTTTAAATTCTTGGAAAATTACATTTGAACATTTTAAATAATACATTGTTTTCAGTTTTGTGATCTTAATAGTACTTTGCCATACTTTGAGAGAGAGAAGTTCCAATCACAAGTTATCTGCTATAAAAATCCTATTCAGATAAAGGTTCACCCACCTTGGTCCTACAGAGCTAGAAGCATAGGGGAAGAGGATCATAATCGATCATTCCCGTTAGTTGGCCAAAATCACTTGTTTTTCTCGTCATTGGATTGGCAAGTCCATAGGAAATCCAATTCAGCATTTTTGGGCATCAACAGAGCCTACTATCTTCCGGAAGGGCTGAAAAAGACTATGGAGATTTTTTCTAAGAGCCATCATCTATTACATCACACTGGATACCATGATTGATAGAATTAGAACCTACCACTTTGTTCTCATGAATCATTTTCTCCATGGAATGTAGGTTTTAACACCCTTTTACTTATATGCTTCAATAAATAAAAAAATTAATGGGTTTAGGGATAAGGCTATAGCTAACCCTGCTCTACATGAAGGGCTTTTATTGCTTATTTATGAGTTTTTTAAACCCCAAATTCTAGGGAAGGAGATTGCTCATAAAGAAGAAATGGAGGCCTCTGGCTCTAACTACATTCCTTTGGAGACTGAAGATAGTGAAGGTTTGCACTCTGAGGAGAAAGATGAGTATGAAACTAAAAATAATAATTTGGGTTCATCCTCTAAAAGCGTATTGTTAGTCTGCATACTATTTAAAAAGAAAAAATGGTGACCCCTTCCAAAAAATAGAGCACCATGGTTATATCTTCAGATGAGGATTACAATAAAAATGAGGAAAGTATGGACAGTAAAGGTGAGGAATAAATTTCCAGTGGAAAAGGTAGGAAGAGAAGGCAGACATCAATGGTGAAATACAAAAAACAAAAAGGGCAAGAACAGGGATGAGAGTGCTAGCTGGAGAACTCCTGAGGTCAAGACCCATAGAATTTCCCATGTTTCATGCCACAAGGTGAAAGAGAATCTCCAAGACAAGCATCATGAGAAAAAATAGGCCATTACCTTTCCTTAGTTCTCATAACCCTAAAATACTAGGAATGATAATCAACAGGATAGAGAGTTCTACTACTATATGTCTGAACATGGGAAGATTATGGGATGGCGTAACTTCAATGTCAAAACTGCCAAAATGGGGATTACCAGGGAGGTTATTAACCCCAAGGTCATTGAAGGTGAGGGAAGCCCTATTAAGCTGGAGGAACTTATCGATCCGACTATGGTGGTGCTTAGAGACAATACCAGGAAATTTAAGCTAGATTTTCTCAATAACACTAGGAATAGCATGTTGGATAGCTATAAGACAATTAAATGGCTATTTCACAAAGTGGAGGATCTCAAAAACATGGTGAAAGGTACAAATAAAGCCAATGTTGATAGAAATGTTGTTGAATAGATGAATTTGAGCACCAAAGTCTAAAAATTGGAGGAAAAAATGATTAGGGTTGAAGCTACCCTATAAAACATTGCAGAATAGAGCTATAATATCCTCAAAGCATCAAAAGAACATACTATAGCTATCATCGAGAAAATGTAAGAAAAATGTGAAGGGAATGATGTGGCCAACACAGGTGTGGAGAAAGAGTAGAAGCCAGAATAGGGTCCTGGAAAGAGGACTTGAGCCAGTGCTAAGAAGAAAAAGGATAATGATATGGTGATTGATCTCTAGAAGATCAAGGATTTTGCTGCTAATATGGAGCTTCTTGAGGCCAAGGTGGCTACCTTGATGGTCGACATATTTTGAGTGTCCCTGGGCTTTTTCCTTTTTAGAAGCTTAGTTAGTTTTTTTTTTCCTGGCCCTATGTTGTCTTATTCTGCTTTTAGACTCTGTTTCATTTTGCCTGGGTGTATTTGTTAGAATAATGAGCAGAAAAATGCAAATATAAACATGGAAGAGAACACAAATGAAACAGAGATTTAATGTGGTTCACCCAATCCCTGGGCTACATCCACCAACAGTGAGTCTAATATTTTTATTATTACCTAGCGATTACAATTTGAAACCTGCAACTCAATACCGTCATAGGAAGCTATGAAAAATCCCTCATACATAGAAAATCTCAAAACCCTAAGCCCTTTTCACAAGCATATTTGACCTAACCTAATTAGGGAAAAAAATACTCTGACTATCAGAAAAATCAATGGTCAACCCTTTACAATATTATTAAATCATTGTTGGCATCGAGGGGTGCTGCCCCTCGACCCCGCCTGGGGTGCTGCCCCAGGACCCTGCAAGGGGCTTTGCCCCTTGACCCTGCCTGGGGAGCTGCCCCAGGACCCTGCAAGGGGCTCAAATAGATATGTCTAGGGGGGAAACCACACTAAAAGAAACTGAGTCTAATTAGGCTCCACATACATAACAGTATTGTTATATTTTTAAACTCTATTTCAGGTTTTAGGAACCCTATACAACTTGTTTTACTTAATAAAAAACAATATGGAGTTATGTTTCAATATTATGCATCTTATCCCTAGATAGGAATTCTAATCTCTTTTTACCCACACACTTATTCTTAGCATTGTTATCCTGAGGTGAATGTTTCTTTATTTTTTGAAACATAGAAGCATCAATTAGTTTTTGTCTTGTTTTTGATATAAGAAGCAACAAGAGGGTGCTAACCCAAGGTACAATAGGAAGCTGACTAGGATAGACTTAACATCATATTAAATCATCCCAGAAAGAAGCATAAAGCAAAGTAAAAGTCATCTACCTCTATCAAAAACCACAATGAAGAAGCTAAACTAGTATAAGCGTAAAGTATCAGAATGCCACATACAAATAGTATCAAGGTCCAATAGCCAAAAAATTAAACCATGCCATGGAGGGCCATTAACCAAAATTAAAGTCTTAAGCTTAAAACTATCATTAGAAAACTACCCTAGCTATAGGGCTTGGGGGAAGCAATGTAAAAAACACCCATTACCACCCCGCACCATCAACAGGTTCCTTTGTCATCCCATAAGCACTTTGACAGTAATGGGTCTACCCACTCCTCGTTAAGAAACTTGAAGAGTTCACGGTTTCCTTCAACAGACTCCTCAGTAGAGGCCTTCTCATTTAGCAAACAGAGGGTGGTAGATGAGGCATGCATGACCTTGAGGGAAAATTTGTTGGCATCTACCAACCTCCTATTAGTATTGGCTAAGTCCCCACTCAGCTTAGTTACCTTGTTTTCTAGATTAACAATTTGGTACTTGATTTTCCTAACTAGGACATTTCCCACTGCACCTTTAGGGTTCTCAGCCATAGTAATAGGGGCCTTATCTTCCTTTCCCTCTTCAACCACAATATTGTGGATAACATCCCTTCCCTCCTCATGGTCATAATTTTTCTAGTTTTCTTCCCGCATGGGAGATTCCACCGAGACATCCTCCTTATCAAATAATTCCTTCATAGCTCTTTCCCCCTTCTCCTTGGCAAGCTTAGAGGACCGACATGCATTGGTAAGCTAGGGGTTGGTACTTTAAGGGAGCTACTAGTTAATGTAAATTTTTTCACATTTTTTAGAAGGATGGGGGGAATCCTCATGGGTTAGGTCATGTTTGGAACTAGCCCGAGAGCTAGGGGTAGGGTGGGTTTCAGAGGATTTATGACTGGTAGCAAGGATATAGCCTCCAAGAGAAGCAAAGGGTGTAGGGAGGCCCTAGTTGAGGGAGACTGAGGACGACATATGCTAATGGGAAGCTTGGGTAATTTCCATGATGGGAGGAGGGAAAAGGGCACAGTGAAAATAGTAAATTCTAAAAATAAGCCCCTGGTGGAGGTAAACAGGTTTCTTTCCCAGCGATAATGACTCATTCACAGAAGCCACAGTCGACTCCAAAGAATTTAAGAGATAAAATGGAAAGGAGATCAATAACTTGTGCCTAAGATGGTTTAAAAAAGAGAGGTGGTAATTATATAATGTACCAAAATGGCCCTCTAGGGTGAAGTACTTCATGATCAGCTTGCACATCTTCAGCTAGAATTCGGGTAGGTCTGCAGTGCTGTATCCACCATTTTTGGACACCGGCTTGTCGTCCTTAGCAAAAAACTGATCAAACTCCATTTTAGCCTACTTTTTAGTGGTTTTCTTCCATTTCTGACCTGTAATAGGCATTCCAGTGTCTTTTCCTAGGACCTCCTCATTGATCTCAAATTTGATTCCATTTATGGTGACCGTTCTCTCATCCCAGGTTTTGGCAAACTGTTGAGAGATCATTTTGTCATGTCCAATTAGGCACTTCATGAAGGGAAGAATCCCTCCCTCTTTGTAGAAGTACATAACCCTAGGGTCTGAAGAAAACTCCTCCTTAATCTTATCAGGTTCAATTCTATTTCAATTACCACCCATATTCGCAGAGCACTTAAACACAACCCACACCCTGAAAAAAGCTTTGTTCGAAAGCCAGCTAGAGTAGAAACCCTCCAAGACACAGAAACCAAAAAACCAGAGTACAAGTTCAGAGAAGAGTAGTTGCGTGAAATGGAAGAGTTGAAATCCTAGCTTATCCCTAAACTCTTGTCATTTTGTGAGCCATAACTGCAATAATAATTGCAATTTTCCTTGAAAAACACCACCAAAGATGCCACCGGGGTTAACACATGGGAGTGGTGTTGTAAACCGTAATGGCCATCAATTAAATCCAAAACAAATATTTTATTGTCCTTCATAAATCACACTTGCCTCAAATGCCACTTAAAGACATAATGGCACTTTAAGGGAAAAATGATGCCAGTAGGCCACGTCAACCTCTTAAAGGAATTGGGGAACCCACTAGCGAAGGCCATGTGGTGTTTCCAATTATAATTTGCACCAAAATTGAAATGAATAGATCCCTTAGGTATGCCATTTAGCACCCAAACCAACCTATGATTTTTAAAAATTATAAATTCTATTATTGGCGCCTCTCATTTCCCACGTAAGCAGGTCCTGAGCATTCTTGGGTAGCTAAGTAACAACCCTCCGACATCGTAATCCATCCATCTGCAATCCCACAGTAGCCATAGAATCACCAACCAAATTCCCTTCCTTGTAAATATGTTTAATAGTGGTCTTACTAAATTGACCCATTAGAACTTTTATATCAGATAGGATAGGGTCAAATCTCCAACCAGCCTGGGAGTTTCCACTAATAGCCTCACAATAATCTTGGAGTCCCCTTCAATTTGAATGCTAGTACAACCCAAGTTAAGAGAAAAATTGAGCCCCCATAAGAGAGCCATACCCTCCACCTGGTTAACCGATTGATCATTGAGGGGACAAGAATAAGAAGCCACCATTCCCCCCCAATGACCTCAGATGATTCCCCCTCTAGCTGGGAGCCTGTCCCAAATATACCCATCAAAATTAAGTTTGTTCCAAGAGGCCGGAGGAGGAGCCCAAACAGTCGCCTTTCTAGCTCTGAGTTTAGTGTTGTCAAATATGGAAAACCCCTTACCAATTCCCCAATATTTTGCTATATTCCAGTCAAAATTAGAGGGGAGGGGGGAGATTTGGGATTTTCCAGCTTCCCACCAACAAATTTTCCTGTAAAAGTTTATACCTGAGATAGAAGACCTCATTTGTGGTAAGTTTGGTATCTTGTAATAGCCTTTTATTGCTCTCCTTCCAGACGACCTAGCAAAATATAGGAGGGATTTGGTTTCACAAGAGTTTTATTAATGGGTGTTGTGAAGGTGAGTGCCAGTCATGTAGTATACCCTGGATACTCTGGTTGGAAACCCAAGGGAGGTTGAGTCTAGAGAATATCTCCTACCATATCCCATCAGAAAACTCACAGTGAAGCATGATGTGGTAAGTACTTTCCTCTGCCTTCCTACATAGACAACATCTATTGGAGAGGCTAAACCCTCGTTTGACTAGATTATCAAGGGTGAGGATATTCCCATGGAGCATCGTCGACAAAAAGAAGTTAACTTTAGGTTTTAACTGGGGTTGCCAAACCTTCCTCCAACAAGAAGTGTCAGCATTTTCATTAATCAGCAGACCATAGGCCGATTTAACAAAAAACTTGCCATATTGAGTGTGTCTCCATAATAGTTTGTGAGGCCGGTCAATGATAGGAATACAAACCAAATGCAACAAATCACTTAGTTTGGTCACCGGGTTTGTTAGGTCTGGTCTGCCATGAAGATGTGGGAGGAGGTCAATCCATTTACCATTGGAGATAAAGTTGGACACCAAAGAACCAATACCGAGGGTCAGAATGTTCCTTAGCTGAGAGAACCAAGAGTTCCTGAGAATTATTTTTGGTCTTGTTAAACTAGTCAGAGTCTTTTATAATATTCCACCTCCATAATCTATCTATAGATTCCAAATTATAGATGTGTGGGATAATCGGGTCTGATTTGCATAGAACACAAATCTTAACCATACAAACCCCAGTATTGAATAAAGAATGAGAAAACAAAAATTTACCAAAAGAATTCCCTATTAATTACAAAATATCAGGATCTGAAAATTCGAAAGGAAGATACAACCTATTTTTTATAATGAGCATTCTAAACAAAATTTTTATGTATCCATCTACCATTCTGGAACAACCACTGTGGAATGTGATCTCTGCAAGCCCCAAATGAGTCATCCGACGATGGCGGGTCTACAAGGGCATCATCGCCCCAACTTTGCATCTTCGCTCCTCTAAACCCTCAGTATTCTATATATTAATAATTAATAATAATTTTGAAAAGTGGCAAAATATTATCAATTATTTTCAACATATTTAATAAATTATATTCATCTTATTTAATTTATTTCATTACAAGTGGTATTAGTACTTTATCTTGGCACTATGAAGGCGAGGTTTTTCAACAATATTGGAGCTCATTTTGGGAATCCCATATCTCTCAATTTTGAGTGATTTTAGTAATTAAAAAATAAGGGTTTCTATCATAAATTTTTGTAAAGCATATATCTTACATAACAGAAAAATTTCTACCTAATTTTTATAGGATTTTTTAGGAGGTCATTGGAGAGTCTATAGTAAAAAATTTAGATAAGCTAGAGTAGAAATAAGTGACTTTTTGAAAAATTATTTTTTTGAAAATTTTTCAGAATACGAAATGGAAAAAGAAGAAAAAAAGGCTAAGTACAAGAATTAGAATAACAAGAAAATTATTTAAGTAGAAGAGTAAGAGAAAGAGAAAGACAAAGAGAAAGAGTAAGAGCAAGAACAAGACACTACTACATAATATAGCATTTTAAGACATCTATTTAAGAAAAAATTAACATTTGTCTTAAATATTTAAATTATTTAATATTAAAAATTGAAAAAATATTTTAATTTCTTAAATAAATAAATTAAGACAAAAAGACATTTTTAGCAGCAAATGACAAGAGACATGCATTTTCGTGATGAAAGAGGGAAAAAGACATGCATTTTCACAACAAAAGGTAGACATGCATTTTAGCTGTGAAAGGTTGAGGAATAGAAGGATATTAGATATTGCTGATTCTCTACAGGAGTTTGGAAAAGGGAGTATTGATCACTACTAGCGATTGAGCTGACTGGTTCAAAGAGTTGCTACAACAGGTCCCAGCTGCAACGAAATTGAGGTAGATACAATAGTCATTTCTATATTGAAATTGTAATTTATAGGTTTCAACTAAGAGTAGAACTCCTTTACGATGAGGAACGGCACCTATTTCCTTTACTTGCAATGCAAAATTTCTCCAACTTTGCATATCTCCTATTTTTGTGAATGTGTTCTGCCTACACATATCATTTCATGGTCTTCTATCTAACAACATCCAGATACCTCCTTATAAAAACCCATAAGGGAAATCCTATGTTTGAGCTGGGTCATCACAAGTTTCCATGTGAGGACTATTATGGTACACCCCCTTGCTCTAGCGCTACTCATGACTTCTTTTGCCACTTCCATTGCAGGCGTTCCTAGCACAATGATCTTGGGAATCTATACAAAACAATCTAATCTGAGTTATATGGATTATTTCTCACAGGCCAGTGGGCGCTTCCTAACTTGACATTCAAAAAAATCCTCATGCTTTGAGAATAATAGTTCCTTGACATTCAAAGCCCTAGATTATAGTGAGTGCATAGAGTCCTTCATGGATCTATGCTTAGATAGTCTTGCAATCTTTCTTGTGTTATGGTGTGCTTTAGATTTTGTTTCATCAGTTATGTTTTAGGGTTCCTTCAATACTTTCAAATTATCTTTGTAATCTCCCTATGTAATGTGAGAGAGATTGGAGTTATTTAACATAGTGGACACAATAAATAAACTATCATGCATTAGTGTTCCCAGATAATGTTTTCAAGTACTACCTTCCATGAATTTATGACGTGAATCTTCTCAAGCATGTCCTATCAACTTAATTTACATTGAGGTATGACAAGGATACAAACTTTCAAAGCATAGACAAGGCATGTGAACTATTTGACAGAATGCTTGAAAGAGAGGTTTTCTCGTGGAATATAATGTTGCATGATATACACCTAATGGATTTATTGAAAAGGCTTTGGGAAACATTGAAAAAATCTAATTGGTAGGGATAAAACCAAATTACACAACGCTTTCAAATTAGCTTTGTAATATCCTTGCGTAATGTGAGAGAGATTGCAAATATTTAAGTAAAGTTGACACAATAAATAATTCATGATGCATCATCGTCCCTAGATAATGTTTTCAAGTACTACCTTCCATGAATTTATGATGGGACATCGCTCAAGCATGACCTATCAACTTAATTTGCATTAAGGTATGTCATGGATACAAAATGTGGAAGCATAGACAAGGCATGTGAACTGTTTGATTGAATGCCTCAAAGATATGTGTTCTCCTAGACTATGATGATATAGAATATACACCAAATAGACTTGTTGAAAAGGCTTTGGGAAACAATGAACAAATATAATTGGTAGGTTAAAGCCAAATTTACACAACTTTTACAAGCACCCTCCTTGCATGTGCCAAAATACGAGTTTTGGAATCAAGAATGGATTTCTATCAAAGGATAGAGAAGTTATAAATGACCTGGTAAATGACGAATGCCTATACAAAATGTAGAAGCACAGACAAGGCAGGTGAATTGTGTGAATGATTTTTTTTGCTGGTTTTACAATAATTTCTATTTTGTTTTAAGTATTTTAAACCTCTTTTTGTGGTTCCAGATTGTCTTTAGTATCCATTCAGAAAATTAGAAATCTTGTGGAAGCAGAAGCAGAAGTATGTTGCATATGTGCATGTTAATAAATACAAGAAAAATAAATAAAAGCCTACTATAGCCTATTTTTATTGTTGCCTATTCCCATTTTTGGTGGGTGCTATTGGTAACACTACAACAACAAAAATGTGAATTCATTTTGTTATCAACTTGTTTTTGTGCATTCATGTTGTTATTCAAATTCATTTAAAGTATTGTAGGCGTGTATTTTGTACTATGGTATGATCTGAGAATGTAAAAAGCTGGAAGAAAACTTTTTGGCAGTTTTTTATTTCACTTAGGTTTCTGAGTGGATTTCAAATCAGAAGTGCTATGATGGAGCCAAATAAGAAAATTAGATCTGGAGATGCTTGAGCACATAAAGAACATGGAAATTTCATTCAATTTATGAGATTGAGTTGCCCAATATCTGCAAGGCTAACATCTACTAGATCTAGATGATTAATATATTCTAACTTGGCAAGTTTTTCACATGTGGGATCTTATGAAAAGAGAGAGTCATAGAATATGCATTCATATATGCAAAAAAAACATATTTCATTCCTGGTTATAGTCCAGAGATATTCAAATTAATCACAAAACCCTGACATACAAACTCTTACTTTAAGTTTATATTTGATTTTCTGTTGTCTATAGTATATACAAATCAGATAGGAAGATACAAGCCAACTACATATCTAATTTCATATTATGGACGCAAAGGTTACTAACATATATACCGTTGTCAACAACACAAATAGTTTATAAAAAGTAGCCAATTCACTGTGGAGTCACTTGTGATGATGCCTAGATAGCAATATTTAATATAGGTAGCTCCAATAAAGGGGGAGAACAATCCTATTTAGTATAAACTATATATATGGGTGCCTGTATACTAAAATTTATGGTGATTGGCGATAGCATGGTTATTTACCATGTTGCAAAAATGATAAACAATGTCACCTAAAAAGTTTAAGGTTTAATAAATGATATTTTTTAAAATACTACAATTACAGAGAAAGTGTTCAAATTCTGATAAATTCACCAATTTCTCCATTTTAAATCACATTAAATTTGAGCTATAGAAAGAAGGTTGTGAAGTTTTTCTCCTTTATTGTATTGATATGCTTGTATTGAGAGCCACTCTCCACCATTTCTCTTCACACGTGCCCATTAATCCAGATTAAGGACTATATCAAATAAATATAACATGGATCCACCACTTATGGAAACTAAAAGGCTAAAGGAATTCACGGAGATAAAAATGAAGAAAGATACAAACTATGGCAACTATTGTGCTGGTTTAACATTCACATAAACTCACCCAACACATCGGATGTCCACGAACAACAAAAACCTAATTTTCAATGTCTCTAAGGTATTTTACAATGTATCTACCCAAAGATGAAGTTTCTAATTGTAAATAGTAAATACCATTGAAACCTAGTTCTTTGCTTCAACACACACTGCACAACAATATTACTTGTTGTATGGTGCAGTATGGCATTCGTACCATGAAAACATATCTGGATCACATTATTTCTTTGGTAAGAAGAATTTTATTTTGAAAAAATTCATTTGTGGGAACCAAAGGTGGAATAAAAATCCCTTAAATAGGACAAAACCACAAGGTTTATCAAATGTCCCTTATTTCAAGCCCGGTCATAATTAAGTACCACTACTACATAGAGGGGGGTTAAAGACATTTTTTAAAGATGAAATTAAAATTCTATCTTAAATATTAATATTATTATTTTAATTATTATAAATAAAATAGAAATAATTATTATTGTCTTAGTTGACCATTAATTGGTTATTAACAACATGCAATGTTCTAACTGATAGATGCATTTATTGGTTGTGTCTTATAGAGTAGATCTTATCTGCCTATCAATCTTAATGGAGAAGCTGGAGGCCTTTCACTGTCATTATAGTATATTTTTCCAATTTCTCCAACACCATAAAATTCTTATAGACCTTAAAATATACTAAGAAGGGGAGCCTTGTGTGTTTATGTGACAATTCTTTTGGGAGAGTTTATAGTGATTGGAGGTCGCAGAAGAAACTTTTCATTGGTCCACAGGTGTTTTAGGTTTAGTACCAGGTAAACTTAATCATTTACACAAAACTCAAATAAAAGATGCATAAAAATTTGGGAAATTATCAGACCATTTACTCTATAGATTATATCATTAACATATACCCTAAGGTAAAAATCAATGGACTCTCAAGAACAAACAAGAGCATATGCTTCAATATAAACTGTTGGATGCAATGCTACAAACTGTTATTTGTTTGAAATGTATAAAAGTAGGAAACAAACATTGGGATTAGTAATAGTGGTGTTGAAGCCATGCAAATCACATTCTTTCACTGATGCTGCTTGAAATGATTTCGATGGTTTGATGATGCTGTCAGATATTTAGGGAAAACCTTTATGGTTTTCATATCTTTGACATTTTGAACTGCTCATTGGTTGTCAAAATCTTAAATTATTTTTAAAAAATTTTCATGGGGTGGATGAACATTTCAATGTGTGTGTTTTGAGAATTCGCTTGACTATATCCTCTTTCGAGCTAATAAATTTACAATCGCAGGCTATTATCACAAGTGATTTTTCCATTACTCAATTTCGTTTCCTTGAGAGATTACTTCTTGTGCATGATTGCTGGTGTTACAAATGCATTGAAACTACATTTTAATCAAATAGATTCTTGAACATATGTCACTTGAAATTAATATTCTAATATCTCAATACACTGAGTGAAATTCAATGTTGGTTTGGTGCATAATAGCTTGAGATTGGCTACGATCTTAGGGTAATTGGAAATGTCATGTTTACATGATGAGCTTATGATAAGGTCATTAATTGAACAGCCATATATCTACAATGTACATACCATATCAACGTAGAAACTCTCTATTGAGGGAAATGTGTAAAGAAAAATGTAAAGCTTATCCCGTTGTCCTAGCTATTTCTTTCCCTTGTATCTTGAGGACTCATACTACTTGAATGTGTATGTGAACTAGACATTAAAATCAATATTAATAATGGTCTGAGATGATTAGGATGGAGTGCTATACTGTTCACATGTCTTGATTATAAAGCAGCTTTGTGACAAGAAGAAAATAATTATTTCTGCATAACTGATATACATGCTTGTCTATTCTTTGTGCAGTACTAAAATCTGAAATCAAGGTAGGACAACTCCCCTTGAATTATTATTTTCATTGAAAACTATCCTTGACTTATTCTTTTCCTTGTCAATGAAGTTTAATGTAGGCTGGAACTCTACTAATGCTAATTATAAAGGTTAAATGGATAATGCAATGTCATTGTAATTTAGTAACCATGCAAATTTGACCAACATGAGCATTGAGAAGATTGGAATTCCATAAGACATTGTCACTAAAAATCAATTATGGTCATAACATTCATTCAACTCACCGCTATTACAAATAGAAAACTACCTAGCATTAGCTCTAAGAATCAACAAAACAAAGAAGTACAAGTAATTTGTTCTAAACAATAGAAGAAAATCATCATATAGTACATATATTTATTCTAAATAATATGTCATGAACAATAAATAATATGATCATAGAGAAGCTATGGTTTTATGCTTAGATTAGATAGTGGAGTACAAAAAATAGAAGGCACATGGACTTTGCTTTTTTACCCCCTCCCTGTATATATGGGCATTCTCTTGCATAGAAGTCTGCAATGCCTCTGATTCAGCCTATGGAAACCTGTCAGAGCTCATATTTTACAAGAAACCATTAAATTGTGATCAAGTCTATGTAGTGAACATTGAATAAAAGTGTAGAAATGATAAAATTAACTGATGCTATTGGCTGTTAAATACATGTTTAATTAGTTTTTAATATTATAGCCCTTTGCAATAGTTCATAAACTATCTTGAGAGAAGAAATGAAATAATGATATAAAGCAACATTACCTTTAATGTGAGAATTATAATTGGCGGCTAAAAGGAGTCCACAATCAATACTGTTAACCTCAAAATGTTATTCTCAATTATTGCATTGCTGCAATAGTTAGGTAGACTGATGAGTGTTGTTAGCAGTGTAAAATTTTTGAAGCTTCTTACAGAAGTCAATTTTAATTTTCTCCAAGCAGTTCAGACTGGAAAGATTTGGAAACTCCTCAAGCTCAGGACAATATCTAATGTTCAACCTTGTAAGCTTTGTAAGACAACCTTGCCTACCTAAGAATGCTACAATGCAAGCTTTAAGGGATGATCAACCAAATTGTTTAGCCATGGTGTGCAACATTCAATGGAAGTGAGGCTTTCTCAAGAGATAGAATGGATCATATTTTCTTCCTTTGTTGCTAATAGCTGCTTGTTCCCCTTACTCCTTTTTGTCCTATTTTAGTCTTTTGCCTTTGGTGATCCATTACTTGCTCTCCTTTCTTGCTATTGAGGAATTCTATAAATGCTTGTTGAGTTTAGTGAATGCAATATTTATCTTGTATGGCTTGATTTCCTTTCCCTAAATAGCTATAGTAACAACATGATTGAGTGTGTGATCCAAATTTTATTTCCATACCAAAGTGAAATCTGGAATTTCCTATTATTATGTGATCCAAAAATTTACAGTATTATTGTTACAGATTCAACAACTCCCTGTTCAAAGATTTCATTTCTCCATTCAACATTTACCTTTGATATAAATAGTGAGTTCTCATATGTTACAAGAAGTGGCTTTTCTATAAGGAATTTGTCTACACCATAAGCGAGGACCTCTTCAAGGTTAGAAACCTCAATCTCCTACTTCTCCGTCTCTTTTTTCCAAATGCTAATGTCAGCCTCTAACTCCTTAGTGATTACTAGAGTCCTCTAATGGGATCTATCAAGTGTAGAAATAAAGTTCACCATCTCTTCTGTGACCTTTTCTATCCACTCAGATAACTCTTTTGAAATGGCCTTTTCTATTATTAACATTGAAGAAGGCCAAATTGACTCAGTTCAATATTTGGTATTGATATGATATTTGATTAGATTGGTATCTGATATCAAAAATATTCTTCCTATTATGTTCTTATGGTATTATTTCTCTAGTGCAATGACTGTCAAATTCCATTGGCTTAAAATACAAATAATTTCGATCTTTTAAAGCCACCAACATGTACAATAGACTGTGGACATACAGAAGAATCCTCAAGTTTGTTGTAGGCATGAGTTCTGTGAAAGTTGGTTGTTTTTATATTCAATTGTTGAAGAGTTGAGCTACTAGTGTTGAATGAAGTCTCCATCCAAATGAAGATAATTTTGAATCAAAGCCCAAATCAAAAAGTCAGTATAAAAAATTAGTTATTTCCATTGATCATGGAAGGAAATTATTGTAGCGGCGACTATAGATATCACATTACAAGCCATACTTGAAGGAGGATTTTTAGACCACTCTAAATGAATGAGAGGATTGTTTTTCTTCAATGCTACCATTGGAGGATGCAATCACAAAATTTAAAGATAAATTGTTAAAGGAGAAACATAGCTGCTAGAAACCTATTGAGGTTTAGAATTACCACCTCAACTCAGGAATTGGGGCTTTATAGGTATTTTATCCTAACAATGGAAACCTTCTCTACCTATGGGTGGACTATGATTGAGAAGGAGTCTCCAGATTCTAGGCCTGTTCCTATTCAATTTGGGTATCAATTTTATACTATCTTCTCCTGATTTTGGGAAAGGAAAGGGAGAAATTCTAACTACAATTGTGTGAATAAAACTTGAAAGGTGATACACCAAATAAGATTCAGATCTCTCAAAGCCTAAAACTGACATTCACTTAACATACCCTAATGATCTCTACAATATCACTCACTATCCAATACATAGGCTAATGCAAGTCACTACTAGGGTTTAACCACAAATAGCAATCTTACTATCAACAACATGCATATTCTACAAAAGGCTTATATTCTGTAATCTAGAATAGGAATCAATACAATCCACTAATCCATGCTATAGATGTATTACACTTGAATGCAGAAAATTGAATAGGATTTGAACAATTGATCACCACAAGATGTATGAAAAATGGGTCAACTATATTCTTCTCAAAATCTGTGTAGTTACATGAATGACTCTCAAAACAATGGCAAGGAATAAAAGCATCCTCTTGCACAAAATTGATATCACAAACATGAACCAACAATGGATAAAAAAACATAAAAAGGTAGCTATAGGAACAAGAAGTTCACTAAAAGCTCTACTCTCTACAATCTTGAACCCCTTAACATGAAGCCAAGGATCCACTATATAGCCCACATGGCTTAAATTTTCAAAATACATCCCCCACAAAATCCCTCCACAATATAAAACTACTAAACTATATGGATTAACAATTGCCCTAAGCCCTAAGTTTAGCCCCCCAAAGTTGGTAAATAGAATACATCTTTTTATATATACCATACCAACTTTATTACATAACATTAAAAAAGAATAAACCTGAATACATAACCACAAAAGGCATACAACCCCAACATAACCTGACCCCATAGAAAACTATGACTCCACTAAGTAGGAAGCAAAGAACCAAACCCTGACTCCATGGCACCCAACCACGGTATAACCAAGTTGACATAGCTCGAGCTCAATACTTGAGAACAACTCATAACCGATGTAAATAGATCACTAAAAAGATGTAATGCTATCCTTGCGGCATAAAAAGTACTATCGTGGCACTGTGGAGGGAATGTCGATGCACTGGGAATTGTCATAGGATTTACTACATTTGTCAGTGGACTTCAAAATTGGGTAAAACACAATGCATAGTGTTTATCAATTTCATTTGCATCTAGGGTTTTTCTCTCTGTGCGCCGCCATGTTTGTTTGAACTAGAGTTGGGAAGCCATAATCAATGGCACTGCCTTTGCTACTGGAGTATGTGGATAAGTTTGGGCTTCTAAAGCTCTATGACAAAATGTGAGTTTGATCTTGCTCTACCATAACATATGGCGCATTTTTGTGGATTCTATTGGAGTTTTTTTGGAGTTTATTTGGTTGAAGTTGAGATTCAAAAGCTCAGCTCTGTCAGCTATGAGTTACGACCCGTGGCCTCCAATGTGTGAGACACTTGCAGAGTATCTCGTAGAGTTTAGGCTCTAGATGTTTAGAAGCCATGATGGTGCTTATTGTTTGTTTTGAACTGGGAGTTGAGGTTGGAAGTTTCACACCCACTGTAAACTTGGAGTGAATTTGGGCCGTGGTTGAGAGGTGTAGAGGAATCCATTGAATTTGGAGTTAAAACTAGGAATCTCAGCCACTGCTTCAGACTCGTTCCCACTCTATGGTGAACTTACACTTGGCTCTAATCTGCATCTTGAAATCAATCTTCTTGTCCTCTTTTCTTTAGATAAGTTACATTTGGTCTTTTCTTGTTACTTCTCTGGTAGCAAATTGAGGTGTTTTTATATTAATGCTCTGTATGTTGTAGTAGTTGTTTGCTTACTTTGAAACTCTAGCATGTGCTTTCATTATTTCTTTTGCAACCCTAAACATACTCAGAGTTACCTTCTATTGTTTTCTTGCTGTCATTTTTCTTCATTACTGCTCTCTATGCTTTATTAATGTTAACAACAACAACAAAAAGATATACCCACATGGCCATAAAGTTGATCTCGAACAGGTGTATATCTGATGTGAACTTGGGTTCTCTTGCAGAGCTATCCTGTCTGTATAAATGCACTTTACTTAATGTTTTTTAAACACAACAATATTGCCATGAGGATAAAAATGTCCATCTCTACAAACTAAAATTTTCTATGATTATTCTTTCTTTCAAAATAAACAAAGTTTTTCACCTGCAACAATTGGATAAAATAAACAACATTCAACATTCATTGGTGAGACTGTGAGCAAAATATATCAAAACAGTTCATGTTAAAATACTGAAAAAGTGTTGTTCCTTCCAATGTGAAAATACATTGTTCTTTATCAGCATGTAAGACACTACCCATGGGTTTCGAGCACGAGCTCGTGAATCCCATGGATAATCTTCATAACAGGAACCCTGAAAACATGAATACTCCATTTTTATGATTGTATGCCCTATATTGGATGCACAATGAACATTATACCAGAATATAATGTAACTGTGTAAATACCCTATATAGAGACACCTCTTGAAATTTTGCATTAAGGACATAAGTATAGCTTTCTTTTGAAGTTATGAATCATTATAGTATTGTTTGATTTCTTTAGTTGATAAACATGCACTGTCTTTCTCATAACATAGTTGTTTTTTCATGAATTCTTATTCCAAGAAAGCCTACCAACATACTGTTGTTTCAATTTTTTTCTTATTGACTTTCACTTGCAGTTTATATGTACATTGTTTATTGAGTTATGTATCCCCATTTCTTTGCAAATCTTACTGTTTCATAAGCATAAACATCAATATATCATAATATAAAAATGGTGATAATTAGGCATGCATCTTTCAATACTGAGTTTCAAAATGACTATTATGCCTTCCTTGCATTTGATACTCACTGTAACAGTATTGCCTTCATTTATGATTTGCATTATGTTAGTGACATCTTATCCTTCTTTTCTACATAATCTAGTTCATTAAGAATACTTCCTTACTCATGTGTCTCTTGCAGTATCATGGATCCTTTTCTGCATCTGTATTTTCTCTTTGCTATTTGCACTCAATCATATGATCACCTTTGCACACATATCACCAATCAATCTATTAGGTCAGCAGATAAAATGAACCAATTAATGTTTGTGGGTGAGTGTCATCTAGGATGACATTCATTCATGAATGTTGGTCAGTTTATTTGTGTTTGTTGAATTAACAGGTTGATCAAATTCTGAAAAAGGTTTCTCAAATAGGAATACTAAATCCCTTTCATTCAGATATCTGGTTATAAAGACAAGAATAACATCCATCAAAGTGATCATAAATAGAAAAAGGTTTCATGTTTAGAACAAGTCCCTTTAATACTATGTTTCAGA
>MU227264.1:114784-125100 GCA_018584345.1 Thuja plicata | reverse complement strand
CATGATCACACAACTTGCATTTATGGGACTAGGATTATAAGGCTCTATGTGGTCTTTGGCCCATAACTCTGATTTTATGGTCACCTTAGCACCATATCTAGTTCTAAAATACAGGTGAGACCAATCTAATGAGAAGTATCCATCTATTTTGGCTGTGAAGTCTCTTGATAAAAAATAGAGCAAAGTAAGGTGGTAGATCTATGACAAAAATATCTTGGGAAATGGAGAAGTTTGGACATGAGTGTAAGGTCAAAATTGCATTTTTAACAACACCTATGGTTTTAACTGAGGAGCCATCAAAATGGACAACTCCTTTCTCAAGGGGTTCATACTTTAAATCTAACAAATCAGATATCTTCTTTGGCATGACAATGCTGGTTGCACCATTGTCCACCATACAATTATGCACTAATTTTTTTCCAATAATTAAAGAAACATAAAAAGGAGGAGGCTTAACATTTGCAGATTTCTTACCTTCCTTTTCTGTCATCTTCTACATATTTGCTGACTTTCTTTCAACTGGTATTGCTGATTGCTTCAAATCTATAGTATTTTTACTCACTTGTGTTAATGGTAGATGCACTTTACCAATCTTCTTTTCTCCTTTAACCACTTCATCATGAACTATTTAAGGCTCTAAATTGACCATAACCACTCTAGGAGGATGATGTATAGCTTGTTGTGAACTTGCTGTCCCTTTTGACAATTCTTCCTTTAATAAATCAACTTGTCCTGGAATGGCTAATGAATCCCACATAGAAATAGAAACATTCACCTTCTTCATATTATCAAAAATATTATAAGGAACAACAAATTGTACCTTCTAAGGTGATTTGGCAATGGTCTGATCCGCTTGCCTCTAATTTTGTGTTTCTTTGTTTGCAAGAGTAGACGGCCCCTTTAGAATAGAAATTGAAGGAATGAATGGTGATTGAGTTGTGGTAGCAAACCTGGCAGCTAATTGCTCTAATTCTAGAGCTCTCTTCTTGGCTCTTGTGTTTGCTGATACAGGTGAATCATCATTTACTCCACAAAAGTCTTTCTCTTGCTAATTCAGAAATGCAATGTCCAGAGTAGTGAGATCAGGGTGTTGTTGAGTCTCTTAAGTAGATACAGTAGGTTGTGAATCAATTGCATTTTGAACCATTAGGGCTTGATTAAGCACTCCATTAGCACATGTAGATTGATTGTGGCGTTCATTGAAAGGAAAGAACCATTTAAAATCAACAACAATATTATTTTGGTTAGGAACAATATCCCTAACAGTATTAAGAGGTGCAAAATTGTAAGGTCTATAACACCTTTGATTCCAATTTTGCCTATTTGCAGTGTTACTTCCTTGGTATTGCTGCTTGCTTCTTTGGTAAGTGGGTTGAGTAGGCTGCTGGGATGAAGAACTAGCAAACTAATTTTGATTATGGGCTATTGGATTGCCTTGAGTTTTCTGCCTTTTCAGGTTCACTAGCTCATTTCCAAAGGTTTGTAATAAGCTCTCAATCTTTTGTTGGCTATCTTTTATACCTTGCAACTCATTAGAAGGGATAGCAGGCATTATTTCTTCACTCTTATAAGTTGGCAATGAGGCCAAAGGTGGAACAACTAATGACATATTGGACTAGATGTTAGGAAAGTAAGGCACGGGTAGCCTAGGAGCTATCTTTCCGTCCTGAATGAGACTATTCTCTACCCTTATTGCAATATCAAAAACTTGAGGTAAAGAATTCCCCCCCATAGATTGGATCATTACTCAAATATCACTATTCAGGATTTTAAGAAAGTACAAAAATGCATATTCAACAGAAGGTCTTACCGTGTCCGGAATCCTATTCCAAGTCTTCTAAAATCTAAGATTGAAATCACTCATCTCTTCTTGTAGAGCCCTTTTGATAGTAGTCAGTTGTTCTACCAAAGAAAGATTGTCAGATTTATCTTCAAAAAACTTAGATAATCCCTAACCTAATGCATCCCATGTAGCAATAGATCCAACTTGGAGAGTTCGAAACAATTCCAATGCTTTTCCCTTCAATGATGCAGCTAGCAGCTTCAAAGCACATCCACCTTTGTGATGAGATGGACATTGCAAAGAGAAGCAATATCTCTGATGTGCTCAATGGCTGTTGTTTATCCTTCTCCCATGAAAGATGGCAATCCCTTTAATGCTGCCAATGGTATGTTGTTGTGGTTTGCAATCCTTAGAGGACTGCTTTGATCAAATGGAACAAAAGGCAATCTTCTAGCCATTGCTAGTGTTTCTGAAGTGAGATCTACAACTTCAGGTAGTTCCTCTTCTGATGATGGCTCAAGAACAACTTGAAATTGAAGTGCTGGAGGACTTTCTGAAGATTCTTGATCAGAATTTGGTAAATAAGCATAGTAAGTGGGAGGAGCTGAACTTCTCTTAGATCTTCTTTTCTTTGGTCTTCCTAGCTTCCTACCCCTTGATACGGGCTGGAAGGATAGCTCTTTTGGACCTCTAGGATCTCTCTGTAAAGTTCTTCCTCTCCTAGTACGTGATTACTATAAATACTCAAAGTATTTTCCACTCCTTGTTTGGATTCAGTTCATGCATCACAAAGGTCCCACTAGGCATGCCAAAAACTATTGAGGTTTAGAATTACCACCCCAACTCAGGCATTGGGGCTTTATAGGTATTCTATCCTAACAATGGAAACCTTCTCTAGCTTTCGGTGGACTATGATTGAGAAGGAGTCTCCAGATTCTAGGTCGGTTCCTATTCAATTTGGGTATCAATTTTATACTATCTTCTCCTGATTTTGGGAAAAGAAAGGGAGAAATTCTAACTACAATTGTGTGAATAAAACTTGAAAGGTGATACACCAAATAAGATTCATATCTCTCAAAACCTAAAACTGACATTCACTTAACATACCCTAATGATCTCTGCAATATCACTCACTATATAATACATAGGCTAATGAAAGTCACTACTAGGGTTTAATGACAAATAGAAATCTTACTATCAACAACATGCATATTCTGCAAAAGCCTTATATTCTATAATCTAGAATAGGAATCGATAAAATCCACTAATCTATGCTACAGATGTATTACACTTGAATGTAGAAATTTGAATAGGATTTGAACAAATGATCACCACAAGATGTATGAAAAATGGGTCAACTATATTCTTCTTAAAATCCATGTGTAGTTACATGAATGAATCTCAAAACAATGGCAAGCAATACAAGCATCCTCTTGCACAAAATTGATATCACAAAAATGAACCAACAATGGATACAAAAGCATAAACAAGTAGTGTTAGGAACAAGAAGTTCACTAAAAGCTCTACTCTCCACAATCTTGAACCCCTTAACATGAAGCCAAGGATCCACTATATAGCCCACATGGCTTAATTTTTTGAAAATATTTCACCCCAAAAAGCCCTCCACAATATCAAACTACTAAACTATATGGCTTAACAAGTGCCCTAAATCAATCCCTAACTTTAGCCCCCCAAATTTGGTAAATAGAATACATCTTTTTATATATACCATACCAACTTTATTACATAACATTAAAAAAGAATAAACCCAAATACATAACCTCAAAAGGCATACAACCCCAACATAACCCAACCCCACAGGAAACCCTAACTACACTAACTCAACAGCAAAGAACCAAACCTTGAATCCATGGCACCCAACCACGGTATAACCAAGTTAACATAGCTCGAGCTCAATGCTTGAGAACAACTCATAACCGACCTAAACAGATCACTGAAAAGATGTAATGCTGTCCTCGTGGCATAAAAATTACTATCATGGCACTGTGGAGGGAATGTCGATGCACTAGGAATTGTCATAGCATTTACTCCATTTGTCAGTGGACTTCAAAATTGGGTAAAACACAATGCATAGTGTTTATAAATTTCATTTGCATCTCGGGTTTTCTTCTTTGTGCACCACCATGTTTGTTTGAACTGGAGTTGGGAAGCCATAATCAATGACAATGCCTTTGCTACTGGAGTATGTGGAGAAGCTCAGGCTTCTCAAGCTCTGTGGGAAACCGTGGGTTTGATCTTGCTCTGGCATAACATATGGTACATTTTTGTGGATTCTGTTGGAGTTTTTTTGGAGTTTATTTGGTTGAACTTGACATTCAAAACCTCAGCTTTGTAAACTATGAGTTATGACCCATGGCCTCCAATGTTTGAGACACTTGTAGAGTAGCTCGCAGAGTTCGGTCTCTAGATGTTTAGAAGCCATGATGGCGCTGATTCTTTGTTTTGAACTGGGAGTTGAGGTTGGAAGTTTCACACCCACTATAAACTTGGAGTGAATCTGGGCTATGGTTGAGAGGTGTAGAGGAGTCCATGAAATTTGGAGTCAAAACTAGACATCTCAGCCACTGCTTCAGACTCGTTCCTAGTCTATGGTGAACTTACACTTGGCTCTAATCTGCATCTTGAACTCAGTCTCCTTGTCCTTTTTTCTTCAGATAAGTTACATTTGGTCTTTTCTTGTTACTTCTCTGACAGCAACTTGAGGTGTTTCAGTATTAATGCTTTGTATGTTGTAGCAGTTGTTTTCTTACTTTGAAACTCTAGCGTGTGCTTTCATTATTTCTTTTGCAACCCTAAACATACTCAGAGTTGCCTTCTATTTTTTTCTTGTTGTCATTTTTCTTCATTACTTCTCTCTATGCTTTATTAATGTTAACAACAACAACAAAAAGATATACCCACATGGCCATAAAGTTGATCTTGAACAGGTGTATATCTGATGTGAACTCGGGTTCTCTTGCATAGGTATCCTATCCGTATAAATGCACTTTACTTAATGTTTTTTAAACACAACAATATTGTCATGAGGACAAAAATGTCCATCTCTGCAAACTGAACTTTTCTGTCATTATTCTGTCTTTCAAAACAAATAAAGTTTTTCCCCTGCAGCAATTGGATAAAATACACAACATTCAACATTCACTGGTGAGACTGTGAGAAAAATATATCAAAACATGTCATGTGAAAATACTGCAAAAGTGTTGTTCCTTCTAGTGTGAAAATACATTGTTCTTTATCAGGATGTAAGACACTACCAATGGGATTTGAGCACGGGCTCGTGACTCCCATGGATAATCTTCATAACAAGAACCCTGAAAATATGAATACTCCATTTTTATGACTGTATGCCCTATATTGGATTCACGATGAACATTATACCAGAATAAAATGTAACTGTGTAAATACCTTGTATAAAGACACCTCTTGAAAATTTTCATTAAGGACATAAGTACAACTTTATTTTGAAGTTATGAATCATTATAGCATTGTTTGATTTCTTCAGTTGATAAACATGCACTGTCTTGCTCATAACATAGTTGTTTTTTCATGAATGCTTACTCCAAGAAATCCTACCAACATATTGTTGTTTCAATTTTTTTCTTATTGACTTTCACTTGCAGTTTATATGTACATTGTTTACTCAGTTATGTATCCTCATTTCTTTGCAAATATTACTATTTTATAAGCATAAACAACAATATCTCATAATATAAAAATGGTGATAATTAGGCATGCATCTTTCAATACTGAATTTCAAAATGACTATTATGCCTTCCCTGCATTTGATACTCACTATAATAGTATTTCCTTCATTTCTGATTTGCATGATGTTAGGGACATCTTATCCTTCTTTTCTTCATAATCTAGTTCATTAAGAATACTTCCTTACTCATGTGTCTCTTGCAGTATCATGGATCCTTTTTTGCATCTGTATTTTCTCTTTGCTATCTGTACTCAATCATATGATCACCTTTGCACACATATCACCAATCAATCTGTTAGGTTAGCATATAAAATTAACCAATTAATGTTTATGGGTGAGTGTCATCCAGGATGGCATTCATTCATGAATGTTGGTTGGTTTATTTGTGTTTGTTGAATTAACAGGTCGATCAAATTCTGAAAAAGGTTTCTCAAACAGGAATACTAAATCCCTTTCATTTAGATATCTGGTTATAAAGACAAGAATAACATCCATCAAAGTGATCATAAATAGCAAAAGGTTACATGTTTATAACAAGTCCCTTTAATACTATGTTTCAGATATTGTGGATGCATGTTTTCTTGTTACATTGATTTGATCAGATTGATATGCAGTATTAGAAGATTTGAATGTATGATGTTTGTGTTCCATGAATTGCTTAGATCCAACTGGATCTAACACCTCTTTTATCTCTCATGATGTAGGTTAAAACCCTAAAATACCTAAATGTAGATGAAGACCAGGACTTGGGGACCTAGGACCTGACAGACAACCAGCAAGAAACCAACCACAAGGCAATGCATGGGACCCCTACTCCATACTTCTATCATGCTTTCTATTCTGCGATGTACTCTTTTTCTTAACATGAAAAAAAATATGAAAATACACTTGTACATTACATTCAGTTTGAATGCACAATGTAATTCATCTGTTTTAAATTTTGAACATCTAGAATGTGATCAATTCTTAGAGCACAAATGATAACTTTTGACAATGAATGTAATGATAAAATGTTAATTAATAATATCTAAAGGATAGTATTAATTAGACTCTTCTAAATATGCAAATATTTTCTATTTGTGGTTATTTTGATGGATGTTGTAATTTAGGGTAACAAGAACTTTATCAGAGGTAAAAATACCTTTCAAAATAGTCGATGTGTATGAAGTGTTTTACTATAGAAGAGCCTACAAATTTTTTTCTTAAAACCTAGCCTCAGGTAAATGTCCATAACTTTCTCGTTTCTTAACGAAATCGAGAGATTGAAAATGTTTTGGAAAGCTAGGAGCATCTAAAGCCATAAGTCATTTTGAAAACTTCATTCTAGTAAACGAGTAATTTCAGACAACAGTTTTAATGATGAAGCCTATGTGGCTTATCTTATAAGTGGCAGCCATAAGTGATTTTGTTCAATAAATTAGTGAATAATTTTTTAGAAAATTTTTGGTTAGCCTGATCATATACCTCTATTCCACTAAGTTTTTTTTTCATTTTTGTTAACAATATAACCTATGAATTAATTTAATATCATTGCTATGTGTTTTATTTATAGATTTTTTTTTTGTTTTCCCTTCATTCTAGTTTTTTATTATCCTTCACTTTTTTGTCCATATTACTTACCATCTATTTAGCTAGTAGGGATTACATTTTATGATTTTAAATTTATAGGCATTCTTATCCATTTTCTCCAAGTTGGATAATGACTATCTCTATCTTAAGCTACTCATGCATTCTGAAGCCCACTTGATCATTTAATATAATGATTTTTGCATATGTGAGCAACATCATTTGATTAGTTATGTTATATTCTTACACTTATTTTCAATGTTTCAGTCTACATGAGAAACATGAAGAATATGAGATGCTTCTTGTTCGGTTGGATCTTTTCTATCTTTCAAGGCTACATGAGAAACATGAAGAATATGAAAGCTTATTGTTCAATTGGAAAACATTTATAAATAAAAAGTAGAGGCAAAAGTAAAAGAAAAAAGTTGTGATAAAGTAGAAAAAGAATAAGAACAAAAATGTGATGAAGAAGAAGATAAAAAGTTAGCATTGATGAAAATGCTTCTACAAAGATGGTGGCAATTTCATGTCCCTAATCTTATAATGTATGATGTGTTATGAGTAGTTACATTATGGCTACCCTATCTTAAATAAGCTATAAAATAATTATTGTAATTATATATGTATTT
Source organism: Thuja plicata (assembly GCA_018584345.1). Lineage (NCBI taxonomy): Eukaryota > Viridiplantae > Streptophyta > Pinopsida > Cupressales > Cupressaceae > Thuja > Thuja plicata. Next base: position 117,398 of record MU227264.1, on the reverse strand, counting down.
AGGTTGTCCTAGGAGTGATATTTAAATATCTAAATCAAACAAGGTACCTATCTTAAATAGGCTATAAAATATTTATTGCAATTATATATGTATATAGGTTGTCCTAGGAGTGATATTTAAATATCTAAATCAACCTAGGTAGTATCCAAGGAACACACACACACACACACACACACACACACACACACACACACACACACACACACACACACACACACACACACAGAGAGAGAGAGAGAGAGAGAGAGAGAGAGAGAGAGAGAGATATNACACACACACACACACACACACACACACACACACAGAGAGAGAGAGAGAGAGAGAGAGAGAGAGAGAGAGAGAGTTATTGTTATCATGTTTACTATTGAGTTGCTATTGAAAACTATTATAAGTATATGCTCAAAGTGAGCTAGGGAGTATAATTTTATTTGATTATTCATTTTTTTTCTTTTAATTAGGGTTCAAATAGGAGTTGGAAAATTTAGATTGAGGATCTTTTAAGGTTTCGTCTCATTTTGGTGTATAGGCTCTTGTTATCATTAGCAGTCCCCTAAGTATTCTTCTCCCCTATATCCACATCTACAACCTATGTCAGAATCAACTGAAGTTTCTCATACTTGTTGAACAAAGTCCAAATTTTATCTTTTGTATCTTTAATAACATCCTAGATAAAGTAAACTGAAGTAAAAATATTGTCTTTGGCGCTTTCAACTTTAGTTTCTAGGGAAAAAATTCTTCCCTCAAAAACAATTCTTAGGGATTCAGCATCTTAACCACTTTCTTCAAATAAATGATGAGATTCTTACCCTTATTCTCATCCTATGGGACCTCTTTCATTGTATTTCTTTGTAAATAAAAATGAATGCTACCTAGTTTGACATTTATCTGGTTGAATTCATGAAATGCACTTTTATTCATTTTTGAAGAATCAACAATTGTATTTCTAGCTATAGCCAAGAGATACGATGGGATTCCCTAATCAGAGTTAAGAACATAGAGTCTTTATGGAGCTCATGGGGAAGGGAGGTATTCCTTCCCTTTCCAGATCAAGAACCTATTCTTCAGAGTCTAGAACAAGATGCACCAATTTCATATGATGGGAGGAATCATCACGGAGGTTCATGGTAGGAGAGAAACATTTAGATTTAGGAATAATGTGGTTCTTCTTCTTGGAAACCCTAGGAATCTTACACTTTATAACAAGGGAGATCAACTCAAACTCAATCTTTGTATCCCAATCATCTCCCTTTGAAGAGATGTTGTAAAAAGCCACTTGGTGTATGTCCTCTTTCTTAGAGGAAAGAGGGGAGGATGTAAGTTTAAATTTAGAGGGTGAGGGGAAAGATTTCCAATGCTTGACAATTAATAGAATAAGACCTTCATGTAACACATGGTTCCTAGGATTTTTATGGAGCTCTTAATACTAACAAAAAGAGAATACACAAGATAAGAGTAAAACAAGATGTAGACTTTGTGATGGAAGTGATTAAGAAACTCAAAGTGGTGACCATAAACTGTTGTAAACCTTTCAACCATAGAGAAATACGAGACGAGGACCTTGAGCACTGTAATCCTTAAGTTTTAATAGAGTTCATGGTATACCTAGTTTTATTCTTCTTCACCAAGGTCCTCCCTTTACTACATTTCACAAAATTATCAACAGTCATATCTAAGTCCTTTCTACTCCTAAAAACCTTCTATCTATCCATGAGAATGCTAGTAAAGTCTTCAATAAGTTTCTTTATTGCATCTCATTTACAACTCCATATATACATTGGGTCATTCTTCCAATTGTCTTCAAACTTAATACTAATTTTTGGTTCAAACCCATAGAACCTCTCCAAATATGGGGTGACAATTACCCTCTTCAATATGTTCCAAATAGGGGTGTTCTTCTCGATCTCCTCATAATTAATGGTCTCTAAATGATTTATATCACCCCCTATCTTTTCCAGAGAAGCAATGACAAGTGATTTCTTTCTATCCTTCACCAAGCATCTGTTATTAACCCTCGTCACATTTACAAAAATAAAAAAGGATACAAGCACCTAGAAAGTGTGTTGAGTAAATTTCCAAACATTTTTGTACTTAATGCCAGTCATCATTACACTTACCATTTCAAATTTTTCATGTGTACGGTCTACAATGCTATCATTTTTGAGACCACATTGGGAAGATTATCATACATCTTCCACCTCAATACTTTATCACCTTGAACTCCAATATTAGCATAATAGTCAGCTATATAGTATTACCCTCATGGTATACATGAGAAATCTTGCATTTGTCAAAGGATTTGATAATATCTTTGGAGTCTTCTATCCATTCTTTAATTGACCGAGAGGGATCTTAGGTACCTTTTAGACATTAGATTATGTGTTTGAGTCCCCCTCAATCCATACCTTAGTGAAATTCAATTGTTTAGCCAAACATAGTCCTTGGTATGAAGTCACAGCTTCAATAACGTGATTACCCTAGATTCACAAGGGGAGAGGAACTACTCGCAATAACCCACCACATTCATTTCTCAACACTCCCATACATCCAGCCAGCTCAAGATTCCCCTTAGCCACCCCATCAAAATTAACCTTGACCTAACCTAAGGGTGGTAATT
>MU227264.1:77992-94418 GCA_018584345.1 Thuja plicata | reverse complement strand
TATATTACCTTCATAAGTTGATTACTTAACATATTTAATCAGTATTAAACAATATGTGTTAATTCAGCCCAATGTTGATACTTGGGTCCAGTAATCTACTCAGATGAAATACTAACACTTAGGTGACACAGTGAATTGGCAACTCTAGCACTCGGCTGACACTGGGTGCTCGAGTCACATTGATCACTAAGAGATGCTAACTCGGGTAACAGTGGTGACTTGGGTGATACTATTTTGAACTAACTGCTCGGTCGACACTACAACTTCTTAGCTCAGGTAACACTTCAATATGCTGGCCCAGTCAACAGTATATTCATATAAATGACTAGGTGTTTTGGCACTTATCATACCAAAAAATTCTGATCAAAATTCTGAGTCAAAACTCCCCCTTACCATGTGCTTGGGTACTTTCTCGAGTTTGACTGTTTCTCTGCAACTTGGTTACAACTCACTCTATTTTTATTTTTTCAAAACTATTTTTGTAACTCTGCTATATATTACAAAAATAGTTTTGAAAATAAAAATAAAAAATAGAGTAAGTTGTAACCAAGTTGCAGAGCAACAGTCAAACCCGAGCAAGTACCCAAGCACATGGTAAGGGGGAGTTTTGACTCAGCAGTTTGATCATAATTTTTTGGTATGATAAGTGCTTTTGTCACTAATGCCAAAGGGGGAGATTGTTGACCTTATGGGAAGACATGTTGTTAATTAGTGCCAAAACACTTAGTCATTTATATTAATATAGTGTTGATCGAGCCAGTATCTTGAATTGTTACCAGAGCTAAGAAGTTACAGTGTCAACCAAGAAGTTAGTTCAAAACACTATCACCTGAGTCACCAGTGTTACCTGAGTTACCATTCCTGAGTGATCAATGTGACTTGAGCACCCAGTGTGACACAGTGAATTAGAAACTCTAGCACTCAGTTGACACTGGGTGCTCGGCTCACATTGATCACTCAGAGATGGTAACTAGGGTAACACTGGTGACTCGGGTGACATTGTTTTGAACTAACTGCTCGGTTGACACTACAACTTCTTAGCTCGGGTAACACTTCAAGCTGTTGGCTTGGTCAACACTATATTCATATAAATGACTAAGTGTTTTGGAACTAATTAACAACATGTCTTTCCATAAGGTCAACAATCTCCCCCTTTGGCATTAGTGACAAAAACACTTATCAAACCAAAAAATTCTGATCAAACTACTAAGTCAAAACTCCCCCTTACCATGTGCTTGGGTACTTGCTCGGGTTTGACTGTTTCTCTACAACTCGGTTACAACTCACTCTATTTTTGATTTTTTTTTTCAAAACTATTTTTGTAACTCTGCTATATATATATATATATATATATATCTTGTTCTCTATACATGTATTTCCTCATATATATACAAATTCTATCTTTCCCCCTTGTATAGAAATTCTAACTTTCCCCTTGTTTTTGACACAAATGCCAAAAAGTATATCTACAAGGTAATTCCAAAATATGAGAGGAAATCACAATGTACCTTGAAAATTTGAGACAAAGTCTTGTCCCAATTGTCTTGTAACACCTTCAGGATGTGCAACTCAATCTAAATTTTTGCAGACAACTCCATCATAAGCTTTGCAGCTGAAAAGTTGTTATCATGGATGCGTTTCTTTGCATGAGAAATATGTTTCTGCATGACATCCATACGAGGAAGGAGTTGGCTCTGTATAGTTGTTAGGGATTCCCTTGTTCTTTCTTCTTCCCTTAGTAGCTCTACCTGCAAATCAGTCAGATACTTGATCTTTAAAAAATGTGTTGAATGTGAACTAGGATCAAGTGCCAATTGGCTTGCACTCTCCTTCAAATCATTGTCAACCTTTGTTAGCTTGTCTTTTATTTCCATGGTAAAGTTGGAAGTGTCACTCAACTTCACAAATAATCCCACAACATTATTCACAATGGTTTCTAGATAGCTAATGATAGTGGTTAGATTCACTTGATCTATTGCAATCTTACATGCAACATTCTCTATAACCTTATTTTCAAATTTTCTTTCTACCTTTGGCAGTAATTTCTCCTATCCACTAAGATCATGATTAAACTTGTGAACTATGTCAACAAGTTGGTCCATTATGGATTCTTCCTCATTTACTTCAATCTCTAGTGAATCTAGGAAAATACCTTCGATGTCCTATAGAACTTTGTTCCTTTTCTTCTCTTCTCAGAGCTTCTTTTGTTTTCCTCTTTTCTTCCATAGCTCCCCAAGGATGTCTATATGCTCAGCTGTTAGGTTGAAAAGATCCTAATTTGGAATCACAATATCTTCCTCAAGGTGAACATCATAAGTTATTGTTTCCTTTTCTTTACCCTTGACCTTGGGATTAGGTGAAGCTACGATTTCCTTACCTTTTCTATCCTCATCCTTGTCCTCAGTGTACAGTTGGAGTAGGTCATTAATTTTTAATGTACAAACTACAGAATCAGTGCTAACTGTAAACATTCACAGTTTCCTTCTGTAACTCGGTCTGGCTTGGACCAGTAGTAGGGAGAGCCTAATGCTTGCTTTCTACTAGTCCTTATGTAGACTCTGTGGTCTTTTCCTTTCTCAGAGAAAAGATAATCAGAATAGGTGATTGGGGCAGGGATGGAATCACTTCTATTGCTGTTTGTTCATCATTTGATTCTTCAATGGTTTGAACCTCAGGTAACTCTTCATCTTTGATCTATATATGAGGGTTTGTACTCTATTTCTCTGTCATATCTTCTCCCTTGTAAACAAAAATTGACTTCCATATCTTTGTTGCGGACTGCACAACATCCTCTATTTTCTTGCTCAAAATTTGAAAAGTCCTAAACCTTGGAGTGTGATTTCTCTCATACTTAGTCATAGCATATTTTACCTCTTTATCAGTCATGGTAGGCATGACTTTCTTCAAGGATTTATTTCTGATGTCCTTTTCAATCTAAACTACATTATGCCAGTGAATGGTGATTACCTTGCAAAGGTCTTCAGTCATATGGCTTTTCAATTCAGATGGATCATACTTCCATCTTGTTATTTTTTCTACTAGTGCATCCTAAATCATCTTCTGATCATCCTTGGTTCTAGAAGCATACTTCAATGATTTGAGATATCTCATTATTCATACCACTACCTCCTTTCAATTGTTCAATCTTTTGCTCAAAGGTAGGTGGGGGCTTCTTGGATGTGACTCTATCTTCTTCTTCATCTTCTTTAGCCATTGTCAATTTTCTTCTAGATCTTCTGGATTTTCTTGTAGTGAAGACAAGGGTAGAGATCTTTGGTGTTTTCTTGGGGGCTAGCCTCTTCTTCTTAGGAGACTCTTCTTTTACCTCTTCCTCTTATTTCTCAGGTTCATCTTCTTCTATCTTTATTTCATCCTCTTTACTTTCAGTGATCGAAGGAGGAGAGTCTGATGGCTTTCCATACTTCTTTCCAAAATCCTCTATTCTCTTCCTTCCTCTCTTCAAGATTTTGGGAATATCAATCTCCAATGATATTATTCCCTTAGCTTCTTCATAAGTACCCAAATATGGCTCTTTAGGATCAACAGGTTCATTTACAAGAGCTTCAATGATGTCTCTTGTCTCATCAATGTTAACCTCATATGCAAGAGGTTTCACCCATGCAACCCTAGGCTTGACTGCTTGAATGTATACTTTGTCACAGTCAACTAGAAAGCAAATATCATCCTTATAGTGCTCTACCAATTGTTTTGGAATTCTGTATCTATTCTACATTTTCTCTCTAAAACTTTCAAAGTAAGCATCCATGATGCTTTCAAAATTATCTCCCAATTCTTCAATAAATTCATCTATCTGATAGACTATAGGTCTGTCCTTTTTCCATAAAACTGTACCTTTTGAAAGGAAAAACTTCTTAACATAAAATAATATGAAGACCAGAAGTGAACCGAACTTACATGGATTGGTCTTGGATGCTCGGATGCTCTCCATGTTTTTGCTTAATTGGATCAACTGCAACTCGGCCAGGTTGAATGACAGATTGTTCTTGACCAATTTGTATGCCAACTCCATAGCCTCACATGGTACACTGTTTGGTCAGCTTGAACTGTATATCTTGTGTGCACTCACATGAATTTTGAACTTCAGTTCCATGTCATTGACTCCATTCAACTTCATACCTCTTCCATTCCAATAAGAAAGAGTCTTCTTGGCTAGGTCATCTCGAGGTAGGGTTTTGGTAGCTTTAGGTTTGTCAAGCATTAGGTACCCTATCACTCAGTGTACCATCATCTTAGTTATCTTAACTGGTTGCTCCAACTAGAGATGCATGTCATGAACACGGCTCAGAACAAACCTAATACACTTTATCTCAAAGTTCTTCTCCATATGCAAAATGTGGGTTAAACCCTTGACTTTGAGGTGCTTGTTTTCTGCCTTTAGATTCCTATCCAAACAAAGTGTCTCATATGTTTTGTTCAACGCCAATGTGCTGTGATGTTGAGTGTTGCAATGATAGAAACTTTGAATGTTGTGAATCAATAGCACCTTAGGAGGAATTTGGGAATGGGCTCCTATCGGATCTGTTTCCTCTGCAATAACATGATGAAGTTTGAACTTTGGTGGTTCACAGACAACATTCCTCAATAACATCTTGGATCCCTTCTTAACCTTACTGCTTGATGAAGATGCCATAATGCTCGCAGGATTGATGAAACTTCACTGCAATCCCAATCTTGGAAAAAACTAACTTTTCATCTTCGAAACCATTCAACCCGACTTAAATCATTTAAGCAAGAGTAACTTGGTTGTAACTGAGATCCTGACTCGGTTAGAACCATAATGTGCCCTAGTGCACCAATATGTAGCTTTGGACTTTCTAGCATAACTAAAATTGATGTATGATGGCTTGTATACATAGTTCCAGTTGTCTCCTTGCATATTTATTCAGAGATGGTGGATCCACCCAGGTCACTATCTTGGGTTCCATTTGATCCTTCATTGTCTTGGTCTGAATTCTTAGTGGACTTCCTTACCCATTACTGACTCATCTCAATTCTTATTTCAAAAACTTTTGCTTTGCCTTTCTCAAAACCAGTATCCATGTTTTCTCTGTTCATGCAATTCTTGCTTAGATGACCGAGTTGTTTACACACATAACATCTCTTCTAGTAGGATTCCTTTTTCTGAGATGAGTCTTTGCACAATTTGCACCAATATGTCCATATTGACCACAATGACAACATCTGCTCTATGTTTTTTAATTCCAACCAAAAATTGCTTTAGCTAATTGTTTATTAGGTTTCCATTTCTTAGTTCTGCACTTGGAAGACTTATGACCTTGTTTGTTACAATTGAAAATTTTTCCTTCAAACTTAGGTTTCTCAGTGGATTCACTTGCCCTATGTCCATGTTTTTTTCACTTGTAGAATTTTCCATTAAACTTTGACTTCCCATTGCTCCAAAACTTATTTGTTATGTGCCCTAACTTACCACAATGATTATAAATAGGTTTTTTGTTCTTTTGAGCTCCTTTTTGTGAGGATTCACCTTGTTCAGTATAACCTAATCCAGTTCGTCCATGATATATGAATTGAGTTTCCTTTGTCAATTGATCCATGCTTACTTGTGAATTCATCATACTCTCAATGGTTTGATTTTTAGTATTGAGATCATTTTTCAATCTTTCATTTTCACTCCTCAGATTGATAACTTCTTGATTTGCACTATTGAGTTGATTTATCATATCTACTTGCTGAAGTGATGAATGATGGATTTCATTTTATTTTTCCTCTAATATTGTACATAGAAATATTTTGTCTCCTTGTTCCATATCTCTGTCATTTTCTACTTTATTCTTTTGTTCAATGACTTCACATATTCTTACTGAATGAATTTCTTGTTCTCTCTTTAACTTTCTGAATTATTCATGTAAATTGAGATTCTTTGCAGGTAGGTCTTCAATGGATGCATCAGATTCTTGAGAAATTCATTCTTTGCATAAATCTTCAATTCTTTCTTCTATGTAATTTTTATCATTCATTTACACTACTAAAAATTTTCTTCTTTTCAGGGAATGAGAGAGCTGCTCCTTGAGTTTTCTAATTTGATCCATGGTAACTTGTAGATATATCTTTTCATTTTCAATGGCTTTCTCTAGTCTATATATTTCCATTTCTGTGATCTTTTCTCAAGCTATTAAACTTATGATAAGAGAACCTTTTCTCTGATACCAATTATTGGAAATATATTGAGGCTAGGTGACTGGGGGGGGTGAATCAAGAACCAATAAAACTTCTTCAATTTTATCCTTTATTAGATTGTCTAATATCATTGCATGCATGGAACCAAAAAGCAATAAACATCCATAACACTTGACACAATATTTGGTTACCTAGAAACCTTCCAAATAGAAAGTAAAACTGGGGTGGGATGGTACCCACAAGATTTCGTACTGCAGTAATAAATTTGGCCGGTTAAGGCTTACAATTGACCACTTCTAATGGTCTAACCTATTAGGAGCAATAAGGAATGTTAGGTCCATCTTGTGAAAGGATTTATACAATACAATAAAGCATGCACTCTGTTAGGAGATTTGATAAGGACTATTAAGTCCACCCTGTTAAAGGATTTTGTTGATACACCTGTTAGGATGAACCAGTGAATAATATACTATGCAACTTTGATTTTATGAATAAGATCCTTTGAAATAATACTGATCACCTCAATGTGATAGATGAGTCTCTATTGTTCCTTTATACTTTTGTAGCCATCTAATCAATCTGCCACTTCATATTCACATATCCATACTCTTACTTCTTATATTGCTACTTCTTTTCATCTGGATCAACAAAGTACCTTATATATATTTATCCAAATCAATTACCTTGATAAGTCGAATACTTAACATATTTAATTAGTATCAAACAATATGTGCTAACCCAACCCAATGCTGATACTCGGGTCCAGTAATCCACTCGAGTGATATACTGACACTCGGGTGACAGAGTAAATTGGAAACTCTACCACTTGGGTGACACTGGGTGCTTGGGTCACATTGATTACTCGGAGATGGTAACTCGGGTAACACTAGTGACTCGGGTGATACTATTTTGAACTAACTCCTTGGTCAACACTGCAAATTCTTAGCTCGGGTAACACTTCAAGCTACTGGCTCAGTCAACCCTGTATTCATATAAATGACTAAGTGTTTTTGCACTAATTGACAACATTTCTTTCCATAAGGTCAACAATAAAATCTCTACAACTGTACATTTCTCCATTTGACAGGCCGGTTTAGTAAATTAGCAATAGCATTATAGCATCTGCTACATTGATCATGTTAAAAAAACAAAGTTCAAATTTGTTACTTTTAACTCCATTCAAGCCAATAGATAAATAACATAGAGATGATTGAAATTGAAATTACTTTCACATACTATTTTTGATGAGATGATTATGCCATTTTGATTAGTATGCTCCATTCTGCGTCGTTTGGAAGGTCATTATTTGTCAAGTTATAGTAAATGACCTGCAACCTTTTCATCCATCCATACTTGTTAGAGTGAATTGAAAGCAATGATCCTTCCAATACTGCTTTCAAATTTGTTAATGGTTTGATGCACTTTACAATGCCTTCATGGGTTCTGTCCTGAGGAAGCTTGCCTAAATGAGTCCTCATTGTGTCCTCCAACATTTTTTGTAAGCTTCTCTTCCAATGAAGTTTGTTAATGAGTTACTAGGACCAGGACTCGACAAACCATGACCTATCATTTTGGTTGTTGTTTGATTCATCTTGGTGAGCTTTCTCTCAAATAAGGAAAGAGTTTCCTCTACTTCCTTTAGTTTTTGACTTTTTTGAAAGATAGAGTTTGCATTTATTGATGCACAAACACGGTCATGAATTCCCTTTCTTTCCAAATGCATGTCACTGGTTGTGTTGATTTGATGCAAAATCTATTTTGCAGTTTTCTCTCTCTGACAAAATGTTTTGTTCTTCTCAATGTGCTCTTTGAGCTTCCCAAAAACATCTCTAATACTTTCATTCAATTCAAACCAATCACACAACCTATCACCAGTCACCTTTATTTTACCCCAATGGTCTCTTTTTATTTGCTTGACTGTATTTTTCATTTGGTCATTCAAGCTTATTTTGTAAGTTTTAATTGTATTATTTGCCTTCTTTAGCTCTTCTCTCAATTCTAACAACTAGTGTTCAAACTATTTTTTTATTTTCTCTGCTTCCTCTTCCATTGGTTTTATTTCTCCACCCACTATTTTTCTTTTACCCTCTCATCCTCCAATTCTTTCTTTAAGTTATTGTTCAGTTGTGCCACACTCTCCACGCTTTTGTATAAATTTAATGAAGAGGCTTTTTCATCCTTAAGATTTTTTATTTTTCTCTTCCAATTTTTCCCTCACAATTTTTAGTTCTGCCTCCATATGTTTTTGCTGTCCAATTTCTTCTTTAGAGGAAGAATTTTTTATCCTTTTCTGTAATTAATTGCACCTATTATCTGTTGCTTTCTCCTTTTCCTTTTCATTTTCCAAGTCTTCCTGTAAATTTTCTATTCTTCCCTGAAGCTTTCCATTCTCTCTCTCCAACTTCATCACTGAACTGTAGACCACTTTGTTGGGCATTTTCGACACATTTATCTTGTCCACATTTTTAATTTTGGATAAATCCATTTGAAGGGTGCTAACTTGAAATTCAGATGGATCTGTCTGACTCTCTGGTAGATTTGTATCTCTAGCTAGAGGCGTAACAACCATGAACTCCATTATTTCTTTGTTTGGGTCATATGTGGTAAATAACCTATTCGATGCAAGTTCTGCATAACGAGATGCAACAACTACATTGCATCCAAAGGATGGAAGATTCACCAGATGGACATGAAGACTGCCTTTCTAAATGATATAATAGAAGAAGTATACCTTCAATAACCTGAAGGGTTCATTATACATAACAAAAATTCACATGTGTGCAAATTAAATAAGGCATTGTATGGACTTAAGCAGGCTCCCCGAGCTTGGTATGAAAGGATATGGCTTAAATTTCCCCAAGAATGATGCAGATCCAAATTTATACTACAAGGTTATTAATGGTGAGATGTTGATTCTTATCCTTTATGTCAATGATTTATTAATCATAGGGGAAGATCATCTAATTATCAAATCTAAGGAATATCTTTCTTTAGAATTTGACTTGAAGGATTTAGGACCTTTACATTATTTCCTGGGTTTAGATACTTATAAACAGGTTGATGGCCTTAATCTAAATCAAGGAAAGTAGACTATAGACATGCTAAAGAGGTTTGGAATGATGGAGTGAAAGCCCATGGAAAATAATTTGCACAAGTCGAAGGCAGCTGCAGTAGACTTAGAAAATGATGTTCCCACATTATACAAGTGATGTAGCCCAAACCCTTCAATAACAACAATTCAGAAAATACTCAACACAAAACTTCAAAACTCGAAAATCTTCAATAATATTCTCCAACTTACTCTACCCTACAATGAATGAAAACTCCTACTTATTACAATTCTGAAAATTACCATATTTGGTAGATTTTTGGGAAAAATAGAAAATAATAATTTTTTTCCATTTTTGGTAATTTCCAAAACCCATCCTATGAATACTGATTTTTCCCAAGAAAATCCCCCAACTAAGGAAAGATGAATTTCTAGCTAATCCACGAAATCAAATATATGATTTTGGATTTATTACAAAAGACAATTTTCCTAAAATTGAAAAAGCCAAATTTGAAGGCCATGATGATATTTCTGTCTTCTTAAAAAAAGTCGAAACAAAAACTGCTTATAATATCTCAGCCAAAACCCACATTCGAGTCAAAATTTATGACCCATGGATGCTCCTGCATCAACAAACAAATATTTGGATCACTAAATTATTTGGTTAACGCAATACTAGACATTTATTATTTTGTAAATGTTTTAAGTTAATTTTTGTGTAAACCAAAGCATATACGTCTAGTTGTAGTAAAGAATATTCTAAGGTATCTTTGAGGCACAATTAGGTATGGTCTCAAATACACCAATGGAGACCTAACTCTTCATGGATACACTCATTCAAATTGGGCTGGTTGTGTGATAGATAGAAAGAGCACGTCAGGGTGTTGCTTATGTTTAGGATCAACTATGATATCTTGGAGTAGTAAAAAACAATCCTCAGTTGCACAGAGGTCTACCAAAGCTGAGTATATTGCAACATCTATGGGAAAAAAGAAGTAGTATGGCTATATAAAATTATAGTGGGATTGTTTTGTAAACCTATGGAGTCCACTATCTTACATTGTAACAAACAGAGTTGCGTAAAACTCTCAGTGAATCTAGTATTTTGTGATAGTTTGAAACACATTGAGATTCTTTATCATTATGTTAGAGATATGGTAGAAAGGAATGTGATTCAATTGGAATATGCAAATATAGATGAACAAACTCCAGACATTCTCACCAAACCACCAGGTAAGACAAAAGCTGCACACTTTCAGGATCAACTTGGTATGGTTGAAATGTAACTTATTTTTGAGATTAAGTTTAATTGATTTGTACTTGTAATCAAATATGTTTAATATGTAAACTCTTTCTTTCATGTTTTTTTTCATGACTTTATGTGCCATATGATCACATTTGAAAAGTGACGACTTTTTAATGATGAAACAATTGTATTTTGAGTAATATTATAAAGAGATGACTTTGTAATGAGTGACTCTACTGTAATGATGGATATCATGATACTTGATATCCATAGACATGTTATGATGACCTATATCTCATTAGAGATTATGGTAGATATCATGAGACTTGATATCTATGGATAAGACAATATTTAAATTTATCATTATGGATATTTTATGATTAATATTCATAGATATGTCATTATTTGATATCTCTATGATAGGAATCATGTCAGATGATGCCATTACACATATCATATAGATACATATTTGCGATTATTAGTGAAAAAACATATTTGTGGATATGATAACTCTCCTAAATAAGTTTATATTTTTACAGATCTATTGAAGAATAGAATTAATCTTCCTTAGCTAAGAGGGAGTGTTAATGTTGGTAGCTTCGGTCATATTATTCTAACTGATGATTTCAAATGCTTAACTGACCTATAAGCCTTAAGCATTTGATATCTATTCTTCATTAGATAATTATATGGTTATACATACAATATTATATTATATGTGTGATGATATCATCATTTTCAGAATACTCTAAGTTTCATTATAATATTTGTAATAATTATTATTATTGATAACTTATATAGTCATCATTGGCAACTACCATAGTTATCATTAATGATGACCAATGCTACTTAAGTAATATTCATAGTTGATATTGTTATCAACTTTAATGTTTGATAAAGTTGATACCAATATCAACTTGATATTAAAATGATAATATGCTCAAGTTGATTATGGCAGATCGACTATTTATGATGATATATGCATAACAATCATAGTTGATATTGTTATCAAATTTACATGATTAATAAATTTGATAACAATATCAAACTGGTATTTTTAATATTTTGATATTGATCAAATTACAAATGATATTATTGAAGTTGATTATGGTATGGATAAATTCTCATTGATAATGCAAGTCAATTAGGGTATCAAGTATTCTCAATAATGATGAATGCATTGGAATCGATTATATTGACTATCCTCATCATGAATAGTGTAATTAAATTGCATGTGATTAATAGTGAATATTCCAAATAGTGATTGTATTATTTTTGTACTGATTATGGTATCAATAACCATGAGTGTCGCTAAAAATGGAAATAAAGCCGATAACAAATTCAGTTTGTATTTTAATTAAATTGAAAGTTCTCTCAAAGAGACATAACTCTTCATGAGACATAGTCTCACAAAGAGATATGTCTTTTGATGAGACCTCATGAATATAAATTTATATGATATCAATTTCAATATATGAATCATTCAATAAAAAGTACAATCAATCATGTTTACATATAGGTGAATATTAAACAATTATATATATATATATATACTCAAATCTGATCAAACAATAACAGAAAGAATGTGGCATTAGATTTCCAATAAATGTAAAATAAACCTAAATTACTCTGATACCATGTTAGAATAGGTTACCCTATACCGAGGAGCCAGTCTATAGACATATTTCTATAAAGAGAGGTAATCAACACAATAATTATATTGATTTTAGGTAATGAGATAATTTCAAAGGTTCAAAGGCTCTGCTTATATAGGCAAGAGAAGATAGGTTGAGTGGACAAGGTTGAGAAAAGTGTTTCAACCTAGAGGAAGTAGAGTTCTGATAGAACTCAACAATATCCTCATTAAGTAGAGTTCAAGTATGGCTCTAGAGTATCCATCTACCTAATTAATGTTTTTGACCTTAGTAAACTTATGTAAAGAGTAAACTCATTAAATAGTATTTACTCCAACATTTTTTTAGTCTTCTCCCTCATCCCAACTCCCGTCTCTCTTTAGTTTCTATTTTTGCAATTGTGTCCCTAGATTTTCTCATCTTAATGATGGACTATTGAATACTAATTATAAATAAAAGATTACAATTTTCACTGAAGGAACTCACATATTTATCTAAATTATTAATTTTTAGAATCCTACATATGAGATTGTTAATGAATATTATTGACAAAGATTGTTTCTATGGTAGTTAAAAATGTTCAACCATTGACTTGAAAGATATTTTTCAAGGAGGAAAAACCTATAAATGAAGTTATATTTTTTAATTATGTATCTAAATCATATTGTTGAATAAGCCTTGTTTGTTAAAATAGTAATTCATTTATTTAAATAATGTCATTTTTGGCTATTTTTCATCATCATGTGTAAAAAATTAGAAAATAATCATAATGTAAATAAAATAACTCTATAGTTCAAAAATTTCCAATAATAAAAAATAAACAGCTATATACCCATGCTACTTTGTTAGACCTCCTAAATAATAAAAAATAATTAGCTATATACCCATGCTACTTTGTTAGACCTCCTAATGTGCAATATTTAAAATATAAAAAATGTCCATAAGTGGGGGATACACTCCTTATAGTTATTATTAGGACATATAACTCTAAATAGGAACCACAACATTTTCATTAGGTAATATAGTAATTCACCTCACACCTTTGAAGACTGGTAATCTGTGAAATAAAAAAAAAAGATGATATAATTGACAATCGTACACATGTAAAGATAGACATGACACCAAATTATTATTTTTCTAGCTCAATTCCATGTGACATAATATTGTCTTAAATATCCCAATTTTCTTCGTAGAAAACACAATTAATACTTTGTAATTATAATATATAATGATATTTAACCTACATATAGTGAATATTCTCTTACATGTAATATGCAATATGGAATATCAAATTATGTTTTAGCACTCTTCGCTACCTATTAAACTGAATAAAGATTTCATTTGGTGGTATCATTTTCATCTATTGTCACTTAAGATAGATACCATCATTTGTCTTCAAGACAAGATGCACAAAATAGCTCTCAAGGGTAGGTGACTTATCTACAATTAAAAAGAGTATTCAAAACAATGTATGTGATAGTGTTGCATGCAATTAATTCAATAATTATCAAAAACTAAATTGTCTTCTCCAACTAGATATAGGGTTGACAAAAATATTCCATCTATGTTCATGGTATTTTTTTTTTGGATGTTAGGGAGGCCAAGGATAATATTCAATAAATAGTAGACCTGGTTATCAAGCCATGTTATGTAGTTACATAAAGAAGGTTATGGATGTTGTGATAGTTGATCTAAGGTACGACAATGAGAAAGGTCCCCTTATTAGTGCATAATTCTTAATTCTACTACTTGTTTTCATAATTTGGATACAAGGTAATAATCATGTTATTTAAAGACAAAGGGAAAAGTGGGAGAGTAATCTTCTAGAGGGGATTCTAAGTGTGTTAAACACTTATGATATCAATCAGTCATTTTCTATAGTATCTAACAATACATACACTAATGGAGGAAATAATGGCGATGAAGGAATCTCTATTGTTGCATGTAGATAACTATAGTAGATAAAGTCTAGATTGTAAGTTATGTTTATAAGAAATATATGCAAACAATTATGATGGAACTGCTTTTTCTTGGATAATTTCAAATGTAATTTTGAACCTTGAATATTAGTACAAAAAATATGACCACCAAATCATTTTAATTGATAATAATGAACTCTTAAAATAAATTTAAATTTTTTAAAAATATTAAAAACAATAAATAGAGAAACTACTACTTCTTCACAAATACATAAAAATGTTTAAAACTATTATTCAGACTAGTATTTAGTCTACTTGTCCCTTGTTATCAACTTACATTAAATTTAAAATTTTAAAAAAATATTAAAAGCAATAAATTGAGAAACTACTACTTCTTCACAAATACATAAAAATGTTTAAAACTATTATTCAGACTAGTATTTACTGTACTTGTCCCTTGTTATCAACTTACATTTTCTATTTTGTGTGTGATTTTTTTTAATGTATCCCTTGAGCTTAAATAGTAGTATATATTTCAATGCGTGTTTGGCCCATCCCTAGGGATTCCTTTCTGATGTCCCTTCATTGGCTCCTTTTCTGTTTGATAATATATTACTTTTTAAAGTCTTTTCGTTGGTCCCTACTCTTTTCTCTCTTTAGTAGCTATTCTCACAATTGTGTCACACATTTCCTTATCTTAATGATAGACAACTAAGTGCAATCTAAAATATTATTTTCCTTGTGCTTTTCAATCTATTAGTTGATAGACAATTTATGCCATTTATGGAAATTAATTAGTTAAGAGAATGATTGAATTAATTAATGTAGTGCTTATAAATATAGTTCATGAGGTATTTGAAAAGCATTAATGATTCAAATTCTCTTCTCCTATACATTATAAAGGTGAAAAATTTGACTCAAATAAAACACTTTCTTATGTTGTGGTAAATGAAACTAAGGTTGAGAACACACAAAAACTAAATGCCATATCTTTTTACAAAGAGACTACCTTTGCACGCCATCACGAGGTGTGGATAGGTCTTTAATTTCCTTTACACAAATTGAAAGAGAAATCTTTATCTAATAATAATTTGATATCGACGATGATGAAATCATTAACCCCCCACCATATATAATTAGGTTGCCCAACACCAATGTTAGGAAACCTATCGACAACCTTGTTGCTTTCTTGAAAGTCATGAGATATATGATATTTTTCAAAGGTTTGAAGCATATTTAGGCTATCTAAGACCAACCGGACTAATAGTCCAAATTGGGGACTGAATAACTGCTTTTCAACCCTTCATTAATCAGTGTATTCAAAGACACGGAGCTATGGTTAGGAACTACTGGAGGAATGGCTCGTGGATTGATTTGTTCATTTATGATGAGTTGTTAAAACCCTTAATGCTTGATCTTTCGATCTGGAAGGTTAAGAGCTCTAATGAGGATAGGCTCCTTTGGGGAATTCTTCCTTCTGGAACCTTCATGGTGGCTTCTTGCTCAGAGCTGTTATTAAAGAAACCAAACCCTCTCCCCTTTTGGGCTCAGGTTTGGGACAATTCTTTAATTCCTAAAATTAACATCTTTTTCTAGCTGGCTTTGCAAAACAAAATTCTTACCATTGATAACCTCCAGAAAAGGGGAATGGTGCTGACTAACAGATGCTTTCTATGTAAAAAAGCCAAGGAAACTGTTTATCATCTTGCCATAGACTGCAATTATGCTTGGGAGGTTTGGAATGAATTATTACAATGCTGGGAGATTAAGTAGGTCTTCCCCAATAAAATGGAAAATTTTTATATCCAATGGCAAAAAGTGATTTCCCCCATTGATCAACATCTATGGAATTTCATTCCTCCTCATGTGATATGGTGATTATGGAGAGAACGCAATGACAAAGTCTTCAAAAACATTGAACTTCCTCCAAAAGTGGTTGCTAAGAAAATAAAGAGAAGTATAAAGGAAAACCTCAAGGATTCTTCTGGAAGAATGCTGGATTATAATGCTGGTGATATGGGTTTGAGAACTATTATCCATAAACATCATCCTAGGGAGAATGCCATCTAGCTTTCCCCTCCGCCTGGGTGGATAAAACTTAACTTTGATGGTGCTGTTAAGGGTAACCCGGGCCCAGCTGGCTGTGGTGGCCTCATCTATGATGACATGGCTAATTGCATGGCTACGGTGGCCCTACCTATTGGGGTTCAAACCAATCACGTGGTGGAGGCTATGGCCCTTCTTCAGACGCTAAAACTTGTCAAAAAACACATGGCACAGAAGGTGTGGATTGAGGGAGATTCACTTAATATCTTAAAATGTATTAGTGACAAGACAAAGCCATCATGGACAATCAAGGAAATCATCGAGGAGGCCAGAATCATAATTAATTCCTTTAATCAAGTTATTATTTCTCACA
>MU227264.1:29060-42143 GCA_018584345.1 Thuja plicata | reverse complement strand
ATATATATATATATATATACACACACACACACACACACACACACACACACACACACACACACACACACACACACATACATGAATATGGGTAATTGTTCTCAGTTGTAAGCCATGTAGTTGGGATAATATAGAATCATCAAGTGTAAGTAGAACTATATAGATATAAATATTCTTATATAAAGATATTTTTATTTAAATAAGAATATATAAAATATATTTAGAGAAACCCAGGTAAACTAACATACTGATTCTAAGTTGAGGTAACACTGAATTTGCAATCAGAGAGAGAATTAGGACATAAGGAAATTATTCTTTACACAGTTATGTACATTAATCTATAATTAGAAGGAGAGATAAAGAAAATCTCACACTGGGATCCATGTGAATATTGGATTCTATTAAGATAGAACTTAATATAAAATTAAACTCTTAAGTAAAGTAGGTGCGTGCCCCTATTAAACCAAAAATCCTCACCATACGCATCAATCATAACTATTTTAACTTTACAGCTTGGTAAGTTAAACTTCTTTAACGAGCATGAATTGTAATCTTTCCTATACTAAGCGCTTCAAATTCCAAAAAATGTACATCTAAAGGAAAGGATAAACATTCTATTATTGTGAAAGCTTTAGATAATTTGCAACTGGTCTGCATCTAAATATTGTCTCAGTCCAAATTTAACATTTAAGCCTTTCTCTTCAGATAAATAATTTGTTTATTTTCTCTGTAGGCAATGTATACCAAAGTTAGAACTTTCCACACCTCTAGAAAAAGGGATATGGCATTTCCTGGTAGTATCATACCACAAAGGTGGAGTAGAATTCTCAAGCCAATGGACAACATGACCAGAAGGGCAGTAGAATTAGCATTGGGGAATTCACATTTTGATTATAGTTTCAATCTCTGCACCAATGTGGAGCTTTTAGGAACATTCATCTCTTGCCTACTTAGGGCTAGTACTAATAAAGCTAATAGGATAGCTCTCTATAGAAATATTTTCATTGGTAAAATCCTAGGTGGGTTAGAAGAAGTGGTATATAGTATTAACTTTAGGTAGTAAATTCCTTACCTAAAAGACTACATGAGGGATAAAATAGGAAGCCTCGAGCATATCAATAGTATTCCTTGAAGGCCACGCTTAGTATTTAAAGACATAGATATCTTTGAAACATACTAGGATAAAATTAAAAGAAACCTCAACTTCCATCTTCAATGGATTTGGATCATCCCTTCCAACGACATAGAATGGAAATCTCAGTACTTTGTAGCATAATTTTTCTCAGTTACCCCATTATTCAAACAAATTTACTTGGAAAAGATATAGGCTATGCCTCTTAGCTTCATTATGAAAGGATTGTTGAGTAAAAGCCATAGTAAAAAGGAATGTAAAAGGAAGCATGTAGTGAACTACAAGTTTGAGAAAGAAGGGGGTTATGAGGAGGAAATTATGGTTCTCAAGAAAGCGAAAGAAGATCCCTACTGATTATAGAGGCTAGGAAAAGTTCTATACACATTTTTGATACTGAATACTAGGAGTGAAATTCCTATATGTTGGTTTTTGTGATGTATATATTAGCATTATGTTTTTGGAAGTATCGAAGGTTATGCATATGATTATATGGAATTTCCAGATAGCTATTAATAAAATATTTTTCCTCTAAATATAGGGTATACAAAGGATAGTTAGGCATTGTCCTCTTATGCTTCTGATGAATGTAAGGCCCTATACTGTGTTGATAGTTGTAGTAGCTTAATTGGGCTATCTACAAGATAACTTATTTTAGCACTATATAATCAACTGGAAATAGATACTTTATATTATACTCTAAAGTGTCAGATTAGCATATATATCTTTTGCATTTTTTGTTATTAGTAATTCAAAGTTTAGAGTCTTCTTTTCACAATAAATCTGACTCAAAAATTTATGGTCTATAGCTTTATATTGGTGTTTTAGTTATATCCTAGAGGTGTCTTGTCTTGAAGTCAACACATATCAATATATAGGATTACTTCAAGAAAAAATACCCCCAGAGCTAATAGTTCTTTAATGATTCACTATTATGATTCTTTCTAAGTTCAGAAGATAAAAAAGACTCTGTGAAATGATAATTGGTATACATGGAGGAAACATTTTTTTGGACCATTGGTCCAGCCTATCATACTCTAAAGCTTAGAAATATTAAAATATTTACACTATATTTAGATACACATTTGTATAAATTTTTCTATTGTCATTTTGGTAAATTTATATTCAAACATTTACACAAGTATAGTCTGGAATAGTTTGATATGGTATTTGATGAACTCTTTTTTTCTATGGCAAAAAATGGAAGAGCCATTAAATTTTTTTATTATATACCCTATTTCAAAGGCTCAGGAGTGAAAGAAACAGTCAAGAAAACCCTCCTTCCTTGCCATTACTTACATTTACATATAAAATCAAGAGCCAAGAAAGGCCAAAAAGACTTAATCTAAAAACCATAATGCCCGTTTCCAATCTGCTATAAGCAAAATGATTGAAAAAATTACATCTTAAGATTAAAGAAAAGAAACCCACTGAGATTTCAACTAGTCTCCTGTCTTCAATAAAACACTACCATTCTGGGTAGGAGGAAATCCCCAAAATCTAAAATTGAAACTAGCACAAACAAAAACTTAACCTTTCATTTTTCTCTTTGCCGGTGCCCTGCCGCTAATGGATGTGGCCGATAGTGCTTGTGAGGCAGACGCTGCTGGAGATGTGGCACTTGGATTGTCATCAATGAAAGCTAACACAATCGAAAACCTGTCAAACAACAAGAAGGCATTTGCGACCATTTCACTTGGCAAAATATCCATAAACTTTATGATTTCTCTTCTTAAATGTTGGATATCCTGGCCCTGCAATGACATATTTAGTATATCATAGAGGCATACTATTTATTTTTTATTTTCTAGCTCTGCCAGATGGAAGAGGCCCCTGACCCAAGACGTGGACAACCTCAGCTGGTATCCATTAATCACTTCTTGCAACTCCTCAACCGAGACAAAGTCCTTTTTCAGAATTTTATTGGTCATTCAGAAGAAAACATCAAAATCTGGCACCATGTCATACCAGTTCAAGAGAAACACCAAAACCACCCAGGTGTGTAGAAGATGTCAAGGAGCGTTTGTAAGCAAGATACCATCTCTTATTATGCCTCTAATAGCATCAATTACTGGACCCGGGAGGGGCTTAAATGCAATGTTCATCTGACGACTCAAATATGGGCCTGATATAGGGTGTTCCCATTGTTGTATCCTCAGGGAAACTATCAAATTTAACTCCCTGCAATCTAGTAACTCCTCTAACTTAACCCAATTTTGATATAGTTCATAATTGGCTGACAAAAATGAACAGTGTTTGGGGATAAATAAGCCTGGATGAGCATATGCGTCATGTTGACGAGCAAAATGTGACTTATGTGGATTAATGGCCACATGTGTTTTGGATTCTGGAAATCTTGGAACTTAACTCTATAATAATTATGACATTTATAAAGGATATTTATCCTTATTTTTTTCCTTCTTGACACAAAATAAATCTTACGGATCGACACCTCATCACTTCACCTCATATCGCATTAAGGCACTTTTAACCCTTCATCAAAATCTATCGCTTTCACATGTGTCAAAGAAAATACTCATAAGTTTGGATGCCACCAATGTACTTACCATGCTTTGCACTCATTGTGTTGATGTCGACTTACCTATATTGGCCAGTTGTGAACAATTATTCCCCTATGATGTCCACTTCAAGTTTCTCTGTCAAGTTGAATATCACATTCTACCTTTAAGTAATCTGGTAATTCTGACGATTGGACTTTTATGAAATCTCTCTCCTAATCCACCTTAATACACTTGACCCCCAAATTTTCTAGTCAATCAGCTAATTTATTCCCTTCTCTGTAGCAATGTGACAAAGTGTACAAAGACAAGTCTGGGATGATTTTAATCACTTCCTGTAAAGTACATTTGATTTCCCAACTAACTGTAGATTTGTTGGAAAGGTAGGAAATAATTAAGAGGGAATCCACTTCAATATGTAGATCCTTTACTCCCAGTTGGATTTCCATCCTAATCCCATACAAGAGTGCTCGAGCTTCAGCCATGTTATTAGTTCCTTCAAGAAAATTACAATATGCAGCTAATAAAATAGACTTATCTTGCTTTCTCAGAACAAAACCCACACCACTTCTTCCTGGATTACCTTTACTTGCTCCACCAAAATTTAATTTGATTTGATTAGAGTCTGGTGGAGTCCATTTAATGTCTTTTCGCAGTTGGTGCTTTGGCATATTCCCAATCAGGACTCCTGTAAATGGAAGAGAAATTTGAGGCCATCTTGATAATATTAGGTTGTCAAATGAAGTAAAGGTTGATGATATAGTTTTCGCCTTTGACACATGTTTGTTCACCATTTCTGAGACATATTTATCCACCAAATTACATACCACACTTACTAAGGCGACTTGTTTCCTGAAGATCCTCTTATTCCTCTCCCACCATATGCACTAGACTACTGCTGGAGGTATAACTCTCTAGAGGATAGAAAAGAAGGATTCTTGATGCAATAGGGGCCATTGTTGAAGGATCAGCTATAATGAAGTGTGTAAGGGACCACTCCACCCTAATTTTCCTAGAGCCCATTTCCAAATTTCTTGAGCGAAGTCATTGCTTACAAGAAGGTGGTTTGTGTATTCCATTTCTTTGCTACATAATGGGCTTGTCTATGCTCCTGATCCTCAACTAGGACCTCAGTGTTCGTCAACACCTATGTAGGTCTATAGGCTTCCTTATCCTTCAAAGGGATTCCCCTAACCTGCCTAGCCTTCCCACCAAGTTTAACACTACCAATCATCCACCTTCTTGCTTTGCATTCTAGCTACTAGACCCTCACATAGGCTATAAAGGTCTTTTTTTTTGGCTTCTAACTTCTTCTTGAGCTCCAACAGTGTAGGTGAAGAGTTCCAAGGTCTTTTTGTGGCCCATAACACCTTCTCAAAGCATTACCAAGGTTTTGGAATCACCCGATTTAGGGGTTCCTTTACAAACTAGGGCTACAAGGAAGTGCCAATTAGGCCTCCTTTCAGATTTGTAGGATTTGTCACACCTTCCCCATATAGAATCAAAATTAATAGCCTAAATGAAACCTTCTACTATTTCCTCACAATCAAATATTTTTGAGGTCTTGGGCTCTCAATCGGCCGTACAACACCTTTGGCAAAACTGAGGGTTTTGAGGGTTTTGAAGGCTCTCCAAGGTCCTGGTCTTCCACAGTGCCTTTCCACTCCTTAATAAACCTTCTCCTTCTCAATTTGGGGCCTTCTTACACCCTTCTTGACCCCCTCAAGAGGGCACACATTGACACCTTTCCCACTATCTGTCAGAGCTCCTGGTTTTCTGCCTGCACCTAGGCGGGCTCTGCTGAACTCGCCTAGGGCTTAGCCAAACTAATGTTTGTCCTCACTTGCTGGGGCCCTTCTTACATTATATTATAGGTTAGGGTCTATACTCTTGGATTCCACAGTCCCATGGCAATCCCATGGTGGAAACAATATTTACAGCCTCGTTTGTATTAAGCTCTCCAAAACAGATAGAACATTGATTAATACAAAGAACTTAAAGAAAACTATTAAAAAATCTAATGAAAATGCAACTATAAGCACACAAAGAATAGTATAAACACTTAACATAAGATTGAAAAAATGGATTCACACAACTGTCATTGTATTCACATGTATTCAGTCATTAACAGTGACTGTAGCACACAATTCTTCACCAGTCTGCCTCTCCGTACTGTAGCTTTCCAATTCTAACCAACTAGCCCGTACATTAGGGTTATCAAAGCATTAAATATGTTTTTACTTTAGTGAGTGTTAGATCTTGAGAGTCTATTGTGTCTGTTGGTTTAGGCAACCATTACAAAGCAAGAAATTGTTTAGCAACTTTTCAAAAGTTGCTTGCAGCTTTTTAGCAACTTTTAGTTGCTTGATCAATTTTTGTTCTTACAAACAAATAGACCATTATGAGGCCTTCCAAAGCACTCGTATGCATTAAATGACCACCAATCACTACCTTCTAAACCCAAAAACCCCAACTTGACACTTTGCTAGAGTTAATGGACAACCTTAAGAAGACTAGCAGACCTCTAGGAATAACTCTTAGCCTAGACACAACCAAAATTTGAGTCCAACACCATTATGACTCTTATTCTAAAAAAAAAAACACACACACTAAAAACAAGGAGGAGAGGACCCTCATAGAGGTGCTCCTGCACCATACTCCCCCTCAGCACAAGCTAAGGCACCTTGGGGTCTAGAAGAGCTAGATCAATCCCAAACTTTTTGAACTATCCTTCTTCAACCTAGGTGGCTTTAGATTCAGGTTGATCCTTGCATTTGATCAGGTGTTCCATATAGATTTGATGCCTAGTTTCCTTCTTCACTCTGGATTCTAGGATGCTCTCAGCTTTAGCCAGTTCTTTCTTGGGCATGGAATTTGGATCAATGTCTTGGAGTAGCTTAGGTGTACCTATTTCTTGCTGATTGATATCCCCCTTGAATCTGATCAGGTCTACAAAATTGAATACTAGGGAGATGGCTAAATCTGAAGGTAACTCCACCCTATAAGAATTTTCTCCATACTTTGCTAAAACCTTGCATGGACCTACTCTTCTCATTTGCAGTTTAGTAGGCATGCCTTTTTGCATTCTTGCCTTGTTAAGATGGACCATAACATAGTCCCCAATCTGAAATTGTACTTCTTTCATCTTTTCATCTATTTTAGCCTTGAGCCTTTGAGTAGACTCCATCATAGTTTTCTTCACTTGCTCTTGAACCTCCTTGACAGTTTGAGTAAAATCTTCAGCTTGTCCACTCTTCAACTCCATGGAACCTAAATCTCTCAACTCACACACTCCTCTAGGGTGTCTCCCATTAACAATCTCAAAAGGACTTCTTCCTGTGGTCCTTCTCACACTATCATTATATGCATATTCAGCCTGAGATATAACAAGATCCCAAGTCTGCCCATACTCCTTTGTTAGACACCTTAACAAGGTGCCAAGCACCCTGTTGATGACCTCAGTTTGACCAACAGTTTGAGGATGGTATGCTGAACTGAAAGAGACATTAGTTCCCAGTCTTTTCCATAAGGTTTGCCAAAAATGGCCCATGAACTTGCTATCCCTGTCTGACACAATGCTCAAAGGGAGTCCATGAATTCTAACAATCTCTTTAAAGAAGAGATGTGCTACATAACTTGCATCCTGAGTAGTTCTACATGGAATGAAATGACTCATCTTAGAGAACCTATCAACAACAACATAGATGCTATCCATACCTGATTTGGTTTTAGGGAGTCCAACCACAATGTCCATACTTACACACTCCCAAGGCCTATTTGGAATTGGTAGAGGTTGATAAATTCCAGCATTGCTTGAACCTCCTTTAGCTCTTTGGCATACTCCACATTGCTCAACATACCTCTTGAAATCCCTTTCTAGCTTAGGCCAAAAGTAGTATCTCTGTACTAACTCCAAAGTCTTGTTTATGCCAAAATGACCACTTAGGCTGCCATTATGCTTCTCTTGGATCAGATTTTCCCTCATGGATCCTCTAGGTACACAAAGATGATTACCTTTAAACAACAATCCATTTTGAAGGATGTAATCTGCAAACTCACCATGAAAATGGTTCTCAAACTCTAGGCACACCTTGTAGGCTTGTGAGAAGTCTTCATCCTCCTCATATAAATCTTTAAAACCTGCTATTCCAATGCTTTGCAGCTGTACCTCTTGGACAGTTAATAACTTTCTACTCAAGGCATCTGCTACCTTGTTGAGCTGTCCCTTCTTGTGCTTGATTGTGAAGGTAAAGGATTGGAGATACTCCATCCACTTCAAGTGCCTGTTACTGAGCTTCTCCTGAGTGTTTATGTAGCTTAAAGCTTGATTATCAGTAAAGACAACAAATTCTTTAGGCAAAAGGTATTGCCTCCACTTCTTGAGAGATTTTACCAATGCATACAACTCCAAGTCATAAGCTGAATACTTCTTCTTTGCCTCATTGAGTTTTTCACTGAAGAATGCCACAGGCCTTCCCTCTTGACTCAATACACCCCCTACTACTACACCACTTGCATCACATTCAATGGTGAACAATTTGTCAAAAGTAGGTAAGAGTAAAATTGGTTTGGTAGCTACCTCTTTCTTTAATGTTTGGAATGCTTTCTCAACTGCCTCAGTCCATTTGAAATTGGTTTTGAGTCCTCCTTTGATGGTGTCAAGCACTGGTGCACATATCCCACTAAAATTCCTCACAAATTTCCTATAAAATTGTGCCAAGCCATGGAAACTTCTAACTTCAGTCCCTATTTTGGGAGCAGGCCAATTCAAGATTTCCTCTACCTTGCCTGGGTCCATTTTTAGAGTACCCTTGGAAACTACAAAGCCCAAATAAACCAGCTCTTGCTGCATGAACTAACACTTTTCCAGATTGATGGCTAGCTGCTCTGCATGTAGCTTCTTCATAACCAACCTTAAGTGTTCAAGGTGTTCTACTTTTGTCTTGCTATAGATGAGTATATCATCCAGATACACCACTACAAATCTGACTATGAAGTCCTTCAAGACCTCATTCATCAACCTCATAAAGGTGCTTGGGGAATTGGTAAGCCCAAATGGCATTACAAGCCATTCATACAATCCATCCGTGGTCTTGAAAGTGGTCTTCCTCTCATCACCCTCCTTGATTCTGATTTGGTGATAACCACTCTTTAAATCCAGCTTAGTGAAATACATAGCACCTCCTAAGCAATCCATCAAATCTTCTATTCTTGGAATTGGGAACCTGTACCTAATAGTGATCCTATTGATAGCTCTAGAATCTATGCAAAGTCTCCCTTTTCCTCCTTTCTTGGATGCCAAAACTGCTGGGACTACACATGGACTAATACTCTTCTTGATCAGCCCTTGATCCAACAACTCTTGCACTTGTCTTGCCACTTCCTTGTTCTGATATGGGGTAAGCTTATATGCTGCTTTATTAGGTAGAGAAGCACCGGGAAAAAAGTCAATTTGATGACTTATTTCTCTTCTTGGAGGTAAGGTGGCAGGGGTTCCATCACTTACTATATCTCTGAATTCTTCTAACATTTGTTGCACTTCCAGTGGTAAATCTGCCTTCACTTTCTTTTCTTCCTCTTTTAGTTTCACCACGATAGCACAACCTATGGTCTCCTCATCCTGTAGAGCATGTAAGAACTCTTTTCCATTGCTAAGTAACACACTAGGTGCCTTGGAAACTCCTTCTTCATTTTCTATCAAGGACTGAATTTTGAAAGTCCTCCCATCCTTCTTGAAAGCAATGGAGTTATCTTCCCCATCATAAATCATCTTCCTATCAAATTGCCAGGGTCTTCCCAAAATAAGATGGCATTCCTCCATGGGTAAGACATCACAAAGAATTCTGTCTTTATAACCTCCAATAGAAAATTCAACCCATGTTTTCTCATTCACTAGCACACTTTGCTCCTGGTTCAACCAAGTCACCTTGTAGGGACTTGCATGTGGGATCTTTGTAAGTTTCAGCTTCTTGGTTGCTTCCTCTGATATGATGTTATCAGTAGAACCTGAATCTACTATAACCTTGCATACTTTTCCTTGTATCTTGCACCTGACTCTAAAAAGAGCCCTCCTTTGCTTTGGTTCACCTTGATTAGGCTGCCTTATAAGCACCCTTCTGAACATGAGACTCTCACCCATTTATGATTCCAATTTGCTGACTTCATTAGTGCATAAGCTACTGCTATCTTCTTGGGCATAAGCAACCTCCCTTTCATTATGAGAAGTAGTTGGTTTATCAGGACACCTATAGGTAGGGTGTCCAAGTTGTCCACACTGATAACACTTCATGGTGGCAAAGTAAGAGTTTCTTCTTCCTGCTCATCTTCCTCTATTACCTTGTGAACCTCTGCCTCTACCATAAGAGCCTCTTGGAATGATTTCTGAACTATGTTCCAACAACCTGCTTTCTCATTGGTTTCTTGATTCACCAGCTCTACTAGATCCACCTCTTTGACCCCCTCTAGAGTCTCTACCTCTTCCCCTATTCTTGGAGTTGGGTTCTTTCTTTCTTCTCTATTTGTCTTCAATCTTTTGCGCCATATGCTGACATCCAAGTATGGTGGTAGGAGTAAACAAACTCATCTCCTCTACTATGCTCCATTTCAAACCACTTAGGTACCTTGCCACTTTAACACTTTCTTCTTCTTTGATCTTGGACCTTAAGCTCAACTTGTGGAACTCTTCAGTGTAGGTGGCTACATCCATCTCCTTCTGTCTGAGGTTCAATCTCTTCCTATGCTGCTGGATTTAATCAGCTAGTAGATATGCTTCCCTAACTTTGTTAGCCATTTCTTTCCAATTAGAGATTGGGTTCTTTCCCTCTTTCTCTCTTTCACCTTGCAAGTAGTTCCACCAGGTTAAAGCTTGTCCTCTCAACCTAGATTTGGCCACTTTGACCTTCTGTGCCTCTGAGATCTCTTCACATTCGAAGTGATTCTCCATGCCTTCAATCCACAACATCACAAGCTCAGTATCCATCCTGCCTGTCAGTAATGGGACACCTTCAAGTGCCTTTCCTATGATAGCCTTCAAGGCTTTAAGAAATTTCTCATCTTGGGTTGGAGGATCAGGTGTAGGTACGTCATCATCAATGGTCTCCTCTTTCACTTTGGCATCCTGTTCCTCCATCCTATCTTTCACCTTAGCTGCTTTTGCTTGGACATCAACCAAAAGTTGTTCCATCTGATACAACCTTTCCTGCAGGAGTCTATTGGTTTCCTCCTGATCTTCTACTTTCTAGGCAAGCTCTGCATTGGTCACCATCTTTTGTTTCTGAGATGATCCACTTAATTCTTCTGGTGGTTGAAACATCCACCTTTCACTTCCCAAGCCTTAAGTGGCTCTGATACCACTCTGATGAGGTGGCTAGGATAGACAAGCTTGTCTATGCTCCTAATCCTCAACTATGACCTTAGTGTTCCTCAACACCTATGTAGGTCTATAGGCTTCCTTATCCTTCAAAGGGCTTCCCCTGACCTACCTAGCCTTCCCACCAAGTTTAACACTACCAATCATCCACCTTCTTGCTTTGCATTCTAGCTACTAGACCCTCACATAGGCTATAAAGGTCTTTGTTTTTGGCTTCTAACTTCTTCCTGAGCTCCAACAGTGTAGGTGAAGAGTTCCAAGGTCTTTTTGTGGCCCATAACACCTTCTCAAAGCATTACCAAGGTTTTGGAATCACCCAATTTAGGGGTTCCTTTACAAACTAGGGCTAAAAGGAAGTGCCAATTAGGCCTCCTTCCGGATTTGTAGGATCTTTCACACCTTCCCCATACAGAATCAAAATTAATGGCCTTAATGAAACCTTCTACTATTTCCTCACACTCAAATATTTTTGAGGTCTTGGGCTCTCAATCGGCCGTACAACACCTTTGGCAAAATTGAGGGTTTTGAGGGTTTTAAAGGCTCTCCAAGGTCCTGGTCTTCCACAGTGCCTTTCCAATCCTTAATAAACCTTCTCCTTCTTAGTTTGGGGCCTTCTTACACCCTTCTTGACCCCCTCAAGAGGGCACACCTTGACACCTTTCCCACTGTCTGTCAGAGCTCCTGGTTTGCTGCCTGCACCTAGCCGGGCTCTGCTGAACTCGCCTAGGGCTTAGCCAAACTAATGTTTGTCATCACTTTCTGGGGCCTTTCTTGAATTATATTATAGGTTAGGGTCTGTACTCTTGGATTCCACAGTCCCATGGCAATCCCACGGTGGAAACAAGATTTACAGCCCCATTTGTATTAAGCTTTCCAAAACAGACATAGCATTGATTAATACAAAGAACTTAAAGAAAACTATTAAAAACTCTAATGAAAATGAAACTATAAGCACACAAAGAATATTCTAAACACTTAACCCAACATTGAAAAAATGGATTCACACAATTGTCATTGTATTCACATGTATTCAGTCATTAACAGTGACTGTAGCACATAATTCTTCACCAGTCTGCCTCTCTGTACTGTAGCTTTCCAATTCTGACCAACCAACCCATACATTAGGGTTATCAAAGCATTAAATATGTTTTTCCTTTAGTGAGTGTTAGTTCTTGAGAGTCTATTGTGTCTGTTGGTTTAGGCAACCATTACAAAGCAAGAAATTGTTTAGCAACTTTTCAAAAGTTGCTTGCCGCTTTTTAGCAACTTTTAGTTGCTTGATCAATTTTTGTTCTTACAAACAAATAGACCATTATGAGGCCTTCCAAAGCACTCATATGCATTACATGACCACCAATCACTACCTTCTAAACCCAAAAACCGCAACTTGACACTTTTCTAGAGTTAATGGACAACCTTAAGAAGACTAGCAGACCTCTAGGACTAACTCTTAGCCTAGACACAACAAAAATTTGAGTCCAACACCATTATGACTCTTATTCTAAAAAAAAAACAACACACACTGAAAACAAGGAGGAGAGGACCCTCATAGAGGTGCTCCTACACTAGGTGTCAACTAAAGATTTATAACCTTCTTTAACTATATATTTTCCTGACTTGCTCTTCGTCAAGATTAATCTGTCACTCTCACCATTGATTGAAATGAACCTTGATTTCAAGATGTCTTCCAAATCTTTTTTCTCCATTTGAGAAATCTGGATGTGGGAAAGATCTTTCGATTGCACTATCCCATTGGTCGAAGACATGTAGTCTATGACTCTATTTCCCCAGTATTGCTGCAAAATTGTTTTAATCCTCAACATATTTGGTAAAATGGACAACTGAGGAAGGCCATTCCATGAATCTAGCCAAAACAGGGCCTTTGAGCCTGAGTTAATCCGCTATGTAAGATTAGGGAGAATGACCTCTCTACTTTTTATTATAAATTTCCACATAACTGAACCGGGAGGAGGGTTGCTGATTGAGGAGGGTTATTTTCATAAGTCAATCATTTTTATAGGTATACATACATACATACATACATACATACATACATACATACATATATA
>MU227264.1:10053-27281 GCA_018584345.1 Thuja plicata | reverse complement strand
TATATATATATATAGTTGGTCCACTTATGGTCCCCCAAATTTAAATATTTTAAATTAAGTTCTTCCCCTATTTATGGCCATCAAAACTAAAATGTTTTCCCTTCCTTAATGGTTTCTCTCATAACTATTTGTGAAGATGTTGTTTATAAGAATTGTGGTAGTTGAAAGAATGTTAAACCAGTTCAAAAAGTTTAGCTA
Organism: Thuja plicata; assembly: GCA_018584345.1. NCBI lineage: Eukaryota > Viridiplantae > Streptophyta > Pinopsida > Cupressales > Cupressaceae > Thuja > Thuja plicata. The sequence continues at coordinate 27,083 of MU227264.1, read as the reverse complement.
GTTAAAAAATTTCAACAGTTTAGAATCATGGTTCAAAGCTTTAGGTTAGTAGGTTGGCAGACATTGAACTTGAACAATTGTACCTATTTTTGGTTTAAAGTTCAAGGTTCAATGTGTATGTAAGCATAAATTTAAAGTGATGAATCAGGGGAAATAACGGAGAGAAAAACATATTCTATGAAATTTTTGTCATTTTGAACCTTCTGATTGAACTCCGAGGTTCAAAGGGTTCAAACTTTATTCTGTGAAGGAAAAAATAAATCTATGATTTTGAGCCTCTGAGTTGAACCTGGTTCAATGGTTCAACAAGTTTGAAAGTGTGGGTTCAATATCAAAAGTTCAAAAGTCTAGATTGCCTAGGTTCAAAGTTTGAATGTTTAGCATTCAAATCTGCAAGGAGTAAGTGTTGAACCATTAAAATTGAACCTTTACTAAAGTTCAAGGTTTAAAAGTACAATTCAAAGAAAATAATTCATAAGGTTCAAGCAGTTCGAGGTTCCATCACAGAACAATATTGTTAGCAATATGAACCTGATTATTAGTTTAAAAGCATTTAATAAATTTTGGGTTCCGCATTGAACTAAGTTCAAAGGCACAAGCTCAATTTCTATAGGTTTAAGGTTTAGAGTTTAGTAGGGATCAAAAAGCTAATAGAGGAACATCAGTGAGCATTCAAACTAGTCTTCCAACCCACAGAAATTTAGAATGCAAGGCATGGTTGTTGCTAATGGCTTGTCTTTAATGTAGATGTTGATAATTGAGATGTGGTGAATATGAGTTCTCCTGGTCCCAAGAAATAATACCTCACTCATCAGAATCTACAATGAAGAGGAAAGTAAAGAGAATAAATCTATTATTGGAAAACAATCATTTTCTAAATACGGTGCACACAATTTTCTAACTGCTAACAGTGCGCGATGGAAGAATTAAACATTTTGTGATGCTAAATTATGGTTCATTTTTACAATAGGTGTTATTGGTTGAAATATTCATGGCTTCCAAAGTCTTCTCATGTAAAAATAATAAAATCATTAATTTATAGATGAGGAAGGAATTATATAACAAACCCATGATGACGAAGCTCAAAAATTATTCAAACATTCTTTTGTTCATCGTGTGCTTTTGCCTTGATATTCTAGCAATAAGATGAGTTGGTTTAAGAAAAAAATGGTCTAGACATGTGTGATCATTGTTATATTACCCCAAGGAATATATTATTCGAGACTTTGAAGACCTCCCATATGGATGACTATCAAAATTGATAGGGAGTTTCTTTCATTAAGTCAGCTTGACTCACTCCTAGGCCTCTACTCTAGACCCAATAGGGATTCTTCTCCAACCCTAACCTAAGGGTAGAACACTTGGTTCACTTACCCTTGTCTTCAAAGAATCCAACTATCAAAAAGAATTCATACAACACTCAATCTACCAAGGTAGATTCCACCACAACTGCTCACACACTTGGTCGAGACTTACAGGATAGGTTTTCCACTCTCTCTTATCTATTTAATTTATTCTTGAAGATTCAGAGCCACATCTCATCCACACATCCATCCAATTCCTTATTTCAAGGAGTAGGCCTAGTGGTACCTTGTAGCCCTAATTAGGCTCCTAAAAAGAAATAACATCCAAACCGCACAAAGAGGCCCCAAAACTGGTCTTGGATCTAGATACCCTTTTTGGGAACTCAAAGGATTTCTAGGGTTAGGTGACCACAAGTTGTCCATACTATTTTTGCAAAGACTTAAGAGACCAAGTCCTTAAAAGTAGGGCTAATAGGCCTAATTATAGAAAAAATTCACTAAACCAGATGAAATGGAATCATCGGCCTTCACCAATGCTTACAAAGTCTTGTGACCTTACCAAGATCACCCTCCATGCATTGGATCATTCCGTTCAATCCTACCCTGCAAATGAAACACACCATTACTCTTTTTTCCCTAGCCGGGCTATAGCCAAGCTCGCCTAAGGCAAGAGCTCAAAAACTGCCATTTTCACTTCTAAACCAAGAAAAAAGGAACCTACTATATAATTAACCCTCACTATTTCTCCAAGGCACAAATATTTTCCACCGTTGGAAATTTGTAGGGAGTCATTATCATATTTATAGACTTGTCTGGTCCAAAGAACACAAAGTAGGAAGATTATTTACATACGATGCACAAAACAAAATCTCTAAGATAATCTACTATAGCAGAAAAGTTAAACAACAAGTAGAACCTAATTACATTAAAACAAGAAGCAATTCAATTCATTGGACAATGCTTGTAACAAAAACTCTGAGAAATACAATAATTGCTCCTTCTAAATACTTGTCAATTAGTGCTGAATGGTATCCAACATCCATACACGGTTTCCAAGACCCTTAAATATGTCCGGATGACCTATTACAACTGTATGAGCTAACCCATAACTGACTTTTGGGCAATTTTCCATAATTTAACAAAAATGTTGTCGAGCAACTTTACAAAGTACAATTTTATATTTTTGACCATTTTAAGGTCCTAATCCAACATAATAGATTCTAATCATCACAAAACCACTTCCACAACTTCTTTAACAAAAAGTAGGTCCTTCCCAACATCCTAGGTACCATTCTCCAATTTTTCCCTATTTAGACTTACATCTCCTTCATAGGACCAATTAAGACAATTGCAAACATGCCACTACAAAACTAAGCACAACTAACTAAAATCAACCTAAATTAAGCACAAACCTTTGAAAAGATTTTACAAACCAAAATTTCATTATTGGACAGGACCAACCACTGGGTACTCCTGCTATATATATATATATATATATATATAGTGCAGATAATGAAATATCAGGAGGACTACTATAGTTTATTTTAACCACCAAACAATGAGAGGAAGCCACAAATTTGAAGGCTCAATAGTCACATAGAACATAATTGTCGAGTTTGTAGCTTGAGGTACTATTCCAAGCACTTGATGATCCCACGGATCGTAAAGACACTGGTAAGGTCATTATTCCTAAGATGATGCAGCTATCGGTCATCATAGGCATCGGCTAAATCACCCTGCAGATGATAAGAATCAATGTGCTTATATTGAGAGGCATCATTCTCGGTGGTTTTGGCCTGAAGATAATACAAGATACGGGTCATGTCATGTATCAATCAAATAAAAACACATGAATATATCTGCAAATAGAGTGGGCATCAATGATTAAGCGTATTATACTATTACAATGGCTTAAACACGGGATTGCAAAACATTTTAAGCTTTGTTTAGCATTGACCATTGTATGGGTAATTCTAACCAAAGAAACTATCTATTCGAGGTGTCTCTACTGGAGGCAACTTGTATGTAATAATTTTTGAAAATAGTCTGATGGAGCACCACATTGTTGTTCCTCCTCAAGAAATGGGCAACATAACATACATTGCATCACCCGATCAAACTAAAAAAATATATTTATCAACATAAATGCTATAGTTCACAGTGGGGTCGTATCTAATAATTATATTGTGTTTGTTTCAACCTCAAATGATGTTGAACAAGCTATGTCTTACACTCGGCGCCTTAAGAGTATAGAAAGAAACATGAGAAGATACTCGATAGCTCACTGTGTGCATGACATATGAATATCTATAGTTGCATAATGTGCAGAGATCAAAATTTTGAAGAAGAGATATTAGAAGTTAAAGATTTATAACAAAATTCTATAATATATATAAAGTATCGAAATAGAGAAATTGATAGAGACTATCAACCATACAAATCGGGAACCACTCCGCTATTGTGTCAGGTCATCTTGTTTTTGCGTATCCAAAAGGAAGGAGAATACTTCAATACTTGATGTCTTATTGTACTTGCCGTAGGCAATATACTATTGCATTTGGTTGTACACGAATAATGAATTAGTTTTAAACAATAAACCAATCATAAATTACTATTTTTTTCTTGTTCAACTATTTTTAATATATAGTTTATATATCATTTAATTTATTTTGGAATTAGTCTTTTAATTTACAATATAGTATATTTATGAAATATTATATTTTATATTTTATAATCTAAACATGTTATTTTCATTAAAAAATTCAATTATTTATAATATATAATTATTATTTATTCTAAATAAATTACTATATAATATTTTTAATATATATGCTATAAATAATTATTACAATTTCTAATATATAATATATATTATTCTATAATATCTAATATAAAAGTACTATATCATATATGTTATATTATATAATTTTAATATTTCATTATCTCTTTATATATTATTATTTAAATTCTACCTTACATTTATAATTTATAACTATATTTTAAATGTTTACAATTACAACTATACAAATGAAATTATAATATATGCAAACATAATTTATTAAATATTATTTTTAAAATTTTATAAAAAAATTCTTATTTAATTTTTAATCTATAATAATTTTACTTTTATTAAATAACTATTAATTAAAAAATATATATAATATATATAATAAAATTAAAATTAAATTTATATATATAATTATAACTATTTACAGCAAGTGCAGGCCACACTTGTTTTTATTACATAATCCTAATACTTTATTAGGACATTGTTTGAAGACAACTTTATAAAGGCCCTTGAAGGAGGCCATAAAATTAAAAGATTAATGTTGGCAATCGAGGATTATTCAAGAATCAGTTACAAAAACTGGAATGACCACCAAGCATTATTTAAGAAAATGATTTTTGAGAAAGGAGGGTTCTTTTACTAGAAGTTTGTGGGCTACAAGCGGGGAAATTATTTATAGTTTTGTATTTGTAATCGAGAAAGGACAGCCTGGGAGATTTCCCTTTTGATGCAGTTGTTATGTACAGAAGTTTAATTGTGTGAACCTATACTTTGGTGTTGAAGGAAAAAAGAAGACACTTTTATGAATCTTTTAATACATAATTATTTTCTTCGTATTATTTTGAGTTGTGTCTCATTGTAATCATTTTCAATATTATTTCTCTCATGTCAAACTGTGTATCTATTTTACAGTGAAACTTTGATTTTAGATTGAATCATGTATTGAAGAAGGGTTTCACTCTTTGTCTCTTTAGTTGTTATCAGTGAGTGTCAGGGGGGTGAACTTTGTCTCATTTTTCCTACATTCATCCTTTTCTATTTTAAATTCTTCTACATCTACTTACATGCTTATGGGTAGATGTAGATGCCTTTATTTCTTTCCGGTGAAAAACATATCAATATTTTAATTCATTGCAAATACTTTAGGAGGGAGTTGTACCTCTCAATTCAGAGGAAATTTATCAATCCAATGATAACTTATCCAATTATTAGTGCTCTTTTTTCTTCTTATTGGGTGTTTGCAGTCAGTTTGTGTGTTTACTTTTTGAAGGACAAATCTATTCACGAATATATTTTTGGTGACTCTAATGGGATTCAAAACTGAATGATCAGTGCTCTCTTTCCTCAATTTTATTAAATATCTCTATGTATTCAGGATTGGGGACTCTGTTAGACCGTCATGCAAAATCTAAAGGTTGCAAGAATGGGAAAAAAGACCAAATCCCGCTATCTTTTAAATTCTTGAAATGGAGGATAAGTGTTGCATGAGTTCTAGGAGCGTTGCAAAGAGATTATTTTTTAGGTTGTAAAAAATAAGCTGAGCATTGAAGATTATCATACATCTCCTATTTTATGGAGAAGTCGTTGTGATGGGGAGCTCACTCACGAGAGAACTCTTGCTCCAATAAAGACCTCTCTTTGGGCCTTCTTAGGGTATGCTTCTCTACCCTATCTAAAGGATAATTCTATGATCTTCTTTCTCACTTTGACCTCTCCACCAACTTCAAACTTCCACTAATCCATTCTCCATTCAACTATGCACCAAAGGCTCCATTGAACCACCAAACCTCCTAATCCTCTCTTGGTTAATAGGATGTGTATCCTAACCTTTTCTAGGTCACCTCCAACGGTTTCCAACACAATTGGATGGACTCTCAAAAAGGTTTTTAGTTGAGTCCTTGGGTTTCTTGTTTTGAGGCCTTGTAGCATTTTTGGTCAATTAGGCCTCCTAGGAACTAGTTTTCTTGGAATTCCTCACAAAACCCTTAACACCCCTTCAAACCAATTATGGATTATTTTCAGGTCTATTCTAGGCTCTAGGATTTACAAATTTTTAGACCCCCACTTTGTCCGTACATAGGATTTTTAAGAAACCCCTACTTTTAAGGGTTTGGGGAACATGTACATCATTTTGGGTTATTTGCTTAAATAAAGTGACTGATTCAACTCCACTAATCCTCTCCTTGCATCTACTTATCAATGAATCACTTCTTTACATGATCCCACCATTTATTGGTTTCATCCAATCCCTCTAGTAAGATTTTCTTTCCACTGTTTCTTCCAAGCTCCTAACCAGAATGCACTAGCACTCGCCTACGGCTTGGTGTTAAAATTGCTTCCCCTACACAAAAAAACTTCACAAGCCATATATACACTGTATATGGAGTCACCTACTTGATTCCAAGAGGTCATAGATATTTGACCATAGGAATTCAAGTGGGGTGCATATTTACATGACTAGCTCAAAACCAGACAACGAACCAGAAGAAAAGAAAGAATTTACAAAAACCTAACCAATAACACTAGATAACTAAACCAATTCCATAGTAATTAATTAAATATAAAAACACAAATTCTAAATGCATTAATTCATTACTTTCAATCCACTAACCGACTAGATCAAAGCTCTGTTACAAAATACAGTGAAAAACTCTCCTTTCCAATGTTTAGTCCGTACACAATGACCACCAACCCTTAGTTTAGGGTTTCTTCCACCTTATATAAGTTATCCCTTCATGTTCACACCCTAAGGTTGGGATTTGGGCATGATTAAAGCCCTTTCCTAAATTTTAGGAAATGTTGTCATCACAACTTTGTTATCTGTGAGTGTCAGGGGGGTGAACTTTGTCTCATTTTTCCTACATTCATCCTTTTCTATGTTAAATTCTTCTATATCTACTTACATGCTTATGGGTAGTTGTAGATGCCTTTATTTCTTTCTGGTGAAAAACATATCAATATTTTAATTCATTGCAAATTCTTTAAGAGGGAGTTGTACCTCTCAATTCAGAGGAAATTTATCAATCCAATGATAACTTATCCAATTGTTAGTGCTCTTTTTTCTTCTTTTTGGGTGTCTGGAGTTAGTTTGTGTGTTTACTTTTTGAAGGACAAATCTGTTCACTAACATATTTTTGTTGACTCTAATGGGGATTCAAAACTGAATGATTAGTGCTCTCTTTCCTCAGTTTTATTAAATATCTCTATGTATTCAAGATTGGCAACTCTGTTAGACCGTCGTGCAAAATCAAAAGGTTGCAAGAATAGGAAAAAAGACCAAATCCTGTTATATTTTAAATTCTTTAAATGGAGGATAAGTGTTGCATGAGTTCTGGGAGCATTGCAAAGAGATTATTTTTTAGGTTGTAAAAAATAAGCTAAGCATTGAAGATTATCATACATCTCCTATTTTATGGAGAAGTCGTTGTGATGGGGAGCTCACTCACGAGAGAACTCTTGCTCCAATAAAGACCTCTCTTTGGGCCTTCTTAGGGTATGCTTCTCTACCCTATCTACAGGATAATTCTATGATCTTTCTCACTTTTAACTCTCCACCAACTTCAAACTTCCACTAATCCCTTCTCCATTCAACTATGCACCAAAGGCTCCATTGAACCACCAAACCTCCTAATCCTGTCTTGGTTAATAGGATGGGTATCCTAACCCTTTCTAGGTCACCTTAAATGGTTTCCAACATAATTGGATGGACTCTCAAAAAGGTTTTTAGTCGAGTCCTTGCGTTTCTTTTTTTGAGGCCTTGTAGCATTTTTGGTCAATTAGGCCTCCTAGGAACTGGTTTTCTTGGAATTCCTTATAAAACCCTTAACACCCCTTCAAACCAATTATGGATTAATTTTATGTCTATCCTAGGCTCTAGGATTTACAAAGTTTTAGACCCCCACTCTGTCCGTACATAGGATTTTTAAGAAACCCCTACTTTTAAGGGTTTGAGGAACATGTACACCATTCTGGATTCTTTGCTTAAAAAAAGTGACTCATTCAACTCCACTGATCCTCTCCTTGGATATACTTATCAATTAATCACTTCTCTACATGATCCCACCATTTTTGTTTTCATCCAATCCATCTAGAAAGCTTTTATTGTCATTGTTTCTTCCAAGCTCCTAACCAGAATGCACTAGCACTTGCCTAGGGCTTGGTGTTAAAATTGCTTCCCCTACAAAAAATGACTTCACAAGACATATATACACTGTACATGGAGTCCCCTACTTGATTCCAAGAGTTCATAGATATTTTACAATAGGAATTCAAGTGGGTGCATATTTACATGACTGGCTCAAAACTAGACAGCGAACCAGAAGAAAAAAAAGAATTTACAAAAACCTAACCAATAACACTAGATAACTAAACACATTCCATAGTAATTAATTAAATGTCAAAAAACAAATTCTAAATGCATTAATTAATTTCTTTGAATCCACTAACTGACTAGATCAAAGCTCTGTTACAAAATACAGTGAAAAACTCTCCTTTCCAATGTTCAGTCCGTACACAATGACCACCAACCCATAGTTTAGGGTTTCTTCCACCTTATATAAGTTATCCATTCATGTTCACACCCTAAGGTTGGGATTTGGGCACCATTAAAGCCCTTTCCTAAATTTTAGGAAATGTTGTCATGACAACTTTGTTATCTGTGAGTGTCAGGGGGTGAACTTTGTCTCATTTTTTCTATATTCATCCTTTTCTATGTTAAATTCTTCTACATCTAACTACATGCTTCATGCTTATGGGTAGATGTAGATGCCTTTATTTCTTTCCGATGAAAAACATATCAGTATTTTAATTCAGTGCAAATCCTGTAAGAGGGAGTTGTACCTCTCAATTCAGAGAAAATTTATCAATCCAATGATAACTTATCCAATTGTTAGTGCTCATTTTTCTTCCTTTTGGGTGTCTGGAGTTAGTTTGTGTGTTTACTTTTTGAAGGAAAAATATATTCACTAACATATTTTTGGTGACTCTAATGGGGATTCAAAACTGAATTATTAGTGCTCTCTTTCCTTAGTTTTATTAAATATCTCTATGTATTCAGGATTTGCAACGATGTTAGAACATCATGCAAAATCAAAAGGTTGCAAGAATGGGAAAAAAGACCAAATCCCACTATCTTTAAAATTCTTGAAATGGAGGATAAGTGTTCCATGAGTTCTAGGAGCGTTGCAAAGAGATTATTTCTGAGGTTGTAAAAAATAAATTGAGCATTGAAGATTATCATACATCTTTCTCTTTTATGGAGAGGTCTTTGTGATGAGGAGCTCACTCACGAGAGAACTCTTACTCAAATAAATACCTCTCTTTGGGCCTTCTTAGGGTATGCTACTCTACCCTATCCAAAGGATAATTCTATCATCTTCTTTGTCACTTTGAACTCTCCACCAACTTCAAACTTGCACTAATCCCTTCTCCATTCAACTATGCACCAAAGGCTCCATTGAACCACCAAACCGCCTAATCCTCTCTTGGTTACTAGGATGGGTATCCTAACCTTTTCTAGTAACATTCAATGGTTTCCAAAACAATTGGATGGAATCTCAAAAAAAATTTTAGTTGAGTCCTTGGTTTTCTTGTTTTGAGGCCTTGTAGCCTTTTTGGTCAATTAGGCCTCCTAGGAACTGGTTTTCTTGGAATTCCTCACAAAAACCCTTAACACCCCTCAAAACCAATTATGGATTATTTTTAGGTCTATCCTAGGCTCTAGGATTTTCAAAGTTTTAGACCCCCACTATGTCCGTACATAGGATTTTTAAGAAACCCCTACTTTTAATGGTTTGGGGAACATGTACACCATTCTGGGTTCTTTTCTTAAACAAAGTGACTCATTCAACTCTAATTATCCTTTCCTTCCATCTAATTATCAATGGCTCACTTCTCTACATTATCCTACCATTTATTGGTTTAATCCAATCCATCTAGAAAGCTTTTCTTGCCACTGTTTCTTCCAAGCTCCTAACCAGAATGCACTAGCACTCGCCTAGGGCTTGGTGTTAAAATTTATTCCACTACAAAAAATGACTTCACAAGCCATATATAAAATATACATGGAGTCTCCTACTTGATTCCAAGAGGTCATAGATATTTTACAATGGGAATTCAAGTGGGGTGCATATTTACATGACTGGCTCAAAACTAGACAACAAACCAGAAGAAAAGAAAGAATTTAGAAAAACCTAACCAATAACACTAGATAAATAAACCAATTCCATAGTAATTAATTAAATGTCAAAATAAAATTATAAATGCATTAATTAATTACTTTCAATCCACTAACCGACTGGATCAAAGCTCTGTTACAAAACACATTGAAAAACTCTCCTTTCCAATGTTCAGTCCGTACAGAATGACCACAAACCCTTAGTTTAGGGTGTCTTCCACCTTATATATCTTACCCCTTCATGTTCACACCATAAGGTTGGGATTTGGGCACCATGAAATCCCTTTCCTAAATTTTAGGAAATGTTGTTATGACAACTTTTCAAAATTGAAAAGTTGTCATGAGCAACTTTTACATTTTTTTGTATTTCACCATTCCACTATGTCTAATGACCTAAGTTGACTTCAAATCATCATGTAAGACCTTAAAAAAACTAAAAACACAAAAATACCAAATGTCACTCCATTTTGGGATCAAAACCCAAGTTTGACCATTTGGTTGACTTCTTAGGATTTGGACACTAGATCTTAGTGAAACATCCAAATCTCCTAACCAAAACACACATAAATCAACACACCCCTAAATAAATTATGAGAATTTATAAGTATTCCTTATTCACTTGGTGGTTGGCCAAACCAACCTACAAGCCAAAATGTCACAAGATCTTCACAAGACATTTTTGGGTGCTCCTACACCACTTTGTGTCAGTTTTCACAAGCTAAAAGAGCTTAAAGAAAAGACAAATGTGATGCAAGTGTATAAGAAAATAATATTGCATCTAAAAGAAGATATAAGTGTTGACGATGATGAGACTCTAGTTAGCCACATGGAGATTAGAATGACCAAGACAAAATAAAAGAACCTTTGAGCGAGGATGACAAATAATAATTTCATTTTTGAAATGAAGCACGCATTTTGAAAACTATTTATTCAAAGGGGATTGTATTGATGATGAGGTTTGATCATGATTTGGTAAATATTCTTGAAATTCTAAAAATTTGTTTGGAAAATAAAATTTTGAAGTAAACATTGTGCAAGAAATCCAGCCAAGAAAACAATTTAGAAAGAAACCCACAACTGAAGAGTTAAATGCTTAAAATGATCAAATGTTGCAATATATTTGGGATGCCTTTAAATGAAGCATTTGTGAAACTAAAAGGTATAGATTAAATCCCTCTTAAGATCATAGATCTACCCTAGTGCTAAAATTTGTGCATCAAAGATATTACCATCTTAAGAGTTTTAAACAAGAAGTGTTGGTCTCAGCAGAGATACCAAAGGGAAAACCATAAAATAGTGAGTCAATGTCTTTAAATCTCTTGATTCTTGGGGAACAAGATCTTACACCACCAATGGAAGAATTATTAGCACCCCAGGATCACAATGAACAACAAAGAGAAAGTTTTCACCAAGCTGAAAATGAATAATCTAGATCTTCTTCATCATGTGTACAGTATAGAGAAGAAGAAGTCATGCATATACAAGAAGTCCTTTTGGTTAGTGTTGGTAAAGGTATGAACAATACATATTTTCAGCCTTTTTGTCCACTAGATGGAGATTCTGGTTGTATCAGAAAAGAAGAATCCCTCTCTTTTAAGTTTGATCCTATGATAGTGGAAATTAATATTCAAAAACCATTATCTTGAGTTATATACCATGAGCATAATCTATACTATGGCTTGAAAAAGGAATCTATGAATTTTAATCCTTCTTTTGTGTATCAAGATAAAAGGATGATTGATGTTACAATAGGTGGGAATAAATTGGAGAGGTTTGATAATAAAATTACTTGGGGAAGATTGAATGCATTATATTTACCTATAGAATTCAATGGAGATTCAAAGATCAGAGACAACTGTCTTTTTGAATTTCATGATCTTGAGACAGATTATGAGAATTTACACCCGTTCTATGATAAAACTGAACTAGAAAAGTGCATTCTTGAAGATGATGAAAACACAATCATGCACGGGCAAAATAAAGAAGGTAAGGTTTTTGCTAATGATTCTTTATTTGAAAATAAAATAATGGTTGAGTCGGTATCTGAAAAGGATGAGTTAGCTGAGTTGGTTGATGATAATTTTATGATTGATAATGTTGTTGGTAAAGGAAACATCTCTGATTTATATGAAGTGAAAGCCAATCCAAAGAGAAATACCCCATAAAAATTCCTTCCAATAAATAGTTTTCAGTTTTTTGAGGTAATTGAAAAATGTATGGTTTGTTACTTTCAAGAAGCCACAAAGGTGTATAATGAAGATTGGTTGTTTGAATGCAAGAACAAGTACATGGAATTTTTTCATCCATCCAATGTGAATTGCAACATCAAATCAATCGCCAAATGGAAGAAGTTTATGGTTACATCATATGGCCACCATTTTTTGTTCTGTAAAGGCTCATACTTCTCCAAGCCGGTGGATAGTTTCACGTGAGTAGATTCTTGGCTCTACTCTTAGAGGTATGATTTTCCTACATGTATATGTTTATAAATAAGTTTTCTTTCCAAGTTTTGTTGTGTTTCTAGCTTAGTTTGGACTATGGCTTGTTGGTTTTTCCCTGCTCCCCTCTACCCATTTCTATAGCTAACCCCTTGTATTTTGCCTCTTTCTGACTCTTTTACCCAATGGCTATGCATTATTCTTCTTAACCAAGGATATACTAGATTATCCATTTCCTTTTCACTCAATGTCCCCACACAGAGCTAGTTGTTAGCCCACTTATGGTCCCTCAAATTTAAATTTTTGAAATTAAGTTCTTCCCCTATTTATGACCATCATAATTGAAATTTATGCCTTTCCTTAATGATTTCTCTCATAACTTTTAGTGAAGATGACGTTTATAAGAAGTGGTAGTTGAAATAATATTAAACTAGTTCAAAAAGTTCAGCTCGTTCAGAAAGTTCAACAATTTAGAACCATGGTTCAAAGCTTCAGGTTAGCAGGTTGATAAACATTGAACTTGAACCATCGTACCTATTTTTTGTTCAAAAATCAACGTTCAATGTACATGGAAGAATAAATAAAAAATGATGAATTAGGAGAAATAACAAAGAAACAAGCATATTCTATGAAAAGTTTGTCATTTTGAACCTTCTGATTGAACCCCGAGGTTCAAAGGTTCAATGGGTTCAAAGTTCATTGTGAAAAAGAAAAACCATCTGTGATTTTGAATCTCTCAGTTGAACCTAGTTCAAAGATTCAATAGGTTTGAAGGTGCATGCTCAATATCAAGAGTTTTGAACTCCCGATTTCCTAGGCTCAAAGTTCAAATGTTTGGCATTCAAATTTGCAAGGTGTAAGTGTTGAGCCATTGAATTTGAACCTTTAATAAAGATCAAGGTTCAAATTTTAAGGTTCAAAGGTACAGTTCAAATAAAAGAGTCCACCAAGTTCAAACAGTTCGAGGTTCAACCAGAGAACAATATTGTTAGAAATACGAACCCAATTAATAATTCAAAAGCCTTTGATAAATTTTTGGGTCCGCATTGAACTAAGTTCAAAGGCACAAGCTCAATTTATGTTGGTTAAAAGTTCAAATTTCAATGGGTATCAAAAATCAAATAGAGGAACGTCAATGAGCATTCAAACTAGTCCTCTAACCTAAAGAAATTTAGAAAGGCAAGGCACTATTGTTTTTAATGGCTTGTCTTTAATGTAGATGCTAATACTTGAGATTTGGTGAATATGAACTCTCCTAGTCCCAAGTCCTAATACCTCACTCATCAGACCCTCAAATGAAGAGGAAAGTAAAGAGCATAAGTATGTTATTGAAAAATAATCTTTCTCTCCATACGGTGTACTCGATTTTCAAACAACTGAAAATACTCGATGAAAGCATTAAACATTTTGTGATGCTAAATTATGGTCCACTTTTAACAAGAGGTGTTAATGGTTGAAAGGTTTCTGGCTTCCAAAGTCTTCTCATGTAAAAACACTAAAATCAACCAATATATAGATGAGGAAGGAATTATGCAAACCCATGATGAACAAGCTCAAAAATTCTTCAAACATTCCTCTGTTCATCGCGTGCTTTCACCTCGATATGCTAGCAATAAGCTTAGTTGGTTTAAACAATAAATGGTCTAGAGATGTGTGATGGTCATTATAATATCCCAAGGAATCTATTATTAGAGACTTTGAAGACCTCCCATAGGGATGACTATCATAATCCTATAGTTGTAAGAATAGTTGAGACAGATAGCCCTAGGAAGCCCTTTCATGAGGTATATATAAAATTGTGCACACAATGAAATATCAGGAGGACTGCTATAGTTTATTTAATCACCAAAGAATGAGAGGAAGCTACAAATTTGAAGGCTAAATAGTCACATAGAACATAATTATCAAGTTTGAAGCTTGAGATACTATTCTGAGCACCCAATGATACCATGGACTGTCAAGACACTAGTAACAATTATTCTTGATAAAGCGGCTATCTGACATCAAAGGCAGTAACTCAAGCGCCCTGCAGATGATAATAATCAGTGTGCTTATAGTGAGATGCATCATTCTCGACAGTTTTGGTCTGAGGAGAATACAAGATACCGGTCATTGTGTGTATCAATCACATGAATATATCTGCAAATGTAGTGGTTAGGAACGGTTAAGTGCATTTCAGTATTACAATGGCTTAAACATGGGATTGCAAAAGATTTTAAGCTATTTTAAGCTTTTTTTTTGCATTGATCATTCTACGGGGAATTGCAACCAAAGAAAATATCTATAGGAGGCGTCTCTACTGGAGGTGACTTGTATGCAACAATTTTTGAAAATATTCTGATGGAGCACCACATTTATGTTCCTCCTTGAGCAATGGGCAAGATAACATACATTGCATCACCCGATCAAACTTAAAACATACAAATATCAACACAAATATACTATAGTTAACAGTTTACTTTAAATCTTTAGTTTAGGAACTAACCTTGAATTTAAATGTATGTAAAAGAAAAGTAAATGTAGAAATTCACTTTACTTTGTAGAAACCCTTGCAGAGGATCTAAATCCGTAATCCACAAATATGTAGAGGTGCTCAATGTTGTTGAATCTTGTAGGAATGTAGGATATCTCATCAAAGGAAATAGATAAATCATATGAAGTCATGGATCTATGGATGTATATGTACTCATATGCTCAAATTGAATATGCAAATGCACATGAAGAATGAATGAACAAACCCTTCCTTGATAGCCAACTTCACTATCTTCAAAGAAGGAATTTATACCTTGAAAATAAGATGCATGATCATGGAATGATGTTTAAAAGACCTCCAATGAACTCCTTCAAAGTTCCTAGAAATCTCCTTGAATGCAAAAGAGCCTGAAATCTTGAATTCTCAAATGGTTGCAAAAGATCTCCTTCAATGCTCCTAGGAAATGCTTATGAATGCTCTTCGAATGCTTGTAGACAAAATGCGAAAGCTCTTGAACCTCTTTTATCCTTTCAAAATGAAGTGAGAAGGCCTCCTTTTATACCAATTTCATGATCGAAATTGAAAAGGGCCAATTGCACCAGGCGGAAAAAGAAATTAAAAACTTGAGAAAGGCCTGGAATCCTAAGGTACCTAACCTCTAGGGGAGGCTGACCTCAGCCTCACCTCAAGCCTCGGCCTAGCCCTAAAGGTCTAGGCCAAGGTCAACCTACCCCTTGATATGTCAATCCATCGAGAGATGGTCTAGGATGTCATGGATAGCGAAAAGAAAAAATGGGGCAGGACAGAAAATAGGAGCCCGATCTAGCACAAAAGAAAAGGTACATCCATCAATCCATAAAGGAATTTAAATTAGGTCCAAATAATCCTAATCAAAATGGATAAACATGTGTAAATATGGGTGCTTCAATTTTAACATGATACAGTTCCATTTGATATTGACGTGGCTAAAAACAAAAAGTAAGTCACTATATGGACCCTTGTATTGTAAAGGACCCATGATTGTTATGTCTTTTCTCACCATTTTATGGCCTCTCCAAACACTCCCATTGATATATTCTATGCTACATAAGGAAGAAGGATATTTTCTATAGAGGTGTCTAGAGGGGTAAATAATATCTCTATATTATGCATCCTCTATTTGGGTGGAAATATTGAAGTGATGGTCACCATATTAAAAAATGGGCTATCACTTCATGGACGAGATGATGTAGAAGACATAGATTTATGTTGGGTTTACCAAAATGTGGACAAGGGAATTTTCCACCATCTAGATTGATATAATCTTTAGAGATGAATACACCCCTATACAATGTTACTAAACTAGAACTATGGTGAGCTAGAGCCATGAAGAAGATTAATTGATTAAATTGAACTTAAATGAATGTAATTTAAATTGAAGAAACCAAAATTACATTATGATATTGGAAGATAAAAATATTCTGGCTATTGTAAAATGAAAAGAAAACCATCAAATCTAAATTCATGGCTCCATAGCCTCACTTGCCTAGATACAAATGCAATTATAGGAGTATAGTGTGGATGCATGATGAAAATTTGGTGCTTGTATGTCCAATACAGATACAGTATAATAATTATGTTAGAAATTTACAATACAAAAAACTAAATAAACCACAATTAAATCTAATATAATAGAAAAGAACCAAATTTATAACTAAGCTTTAAAAAATTAAGTTATTATGGACAAGAAAAGGGAAGAAGAATGCTAAAAAAGAGGAGGTAGAAAAATGCCAAGATCTCTTGCTCCTTCCTCCTCCAAAACCTACACACAACTAGAAAGAATTTTTTTGGGGTTGCTTGATTAAGAGGTCTT
>MU227263.1:33412-63508 GCA_018584345.1 Thuja plicata | reverse complement strand
TATCTCCTTAATCACATGCCTTAACCCTTAATCCTAATCCTAAGCTACCCTCAAGCTTGTCACATTCCTAAATCTTTGATTAGGAATTCAACCCTCCCCCTAAAGTCAAAGTTGTCAAGCTTGACCTGAAACCCTCACCCATGCTTCTTAAACCCTCACCCATGCCTCATTAATGCATTCATAAATGAAGCATTAATGGATCTTACACATTATCTTCCACACTCCTCATTAATGAGTCTTGCACCCTCATTAATGGCAGCCCTTCTAGAGTCTTCTCCCCTTTCTCCATTTCTTCTATAAATAGGATGGATTTTGAGCTCAAATGGCCCTTGCTTTGCCCTCAACATTAGAGTCTTTTATTGTATTATTGTAATGCTCCTAATTTTGAATATTTGAAAGCATTCTTATGCTGCCCACATTTGGAGGATTAAAGGAGCAAACTCATGTTGCTCATATTTTAGGACTTTCATATTGCATTTTAGCTTCTTTCTTGCTTATATTGTTATAATCTTCATTCTTAGAGCTAGAATGTATATTCCTCAATCATTTAGATTACATTTCATTTGAATATTCCATTCTTAGGTTGTATTTGTCACTAGAATATGCATAATTTGAGGGCTATTATGTCATTTTTCATACTCCTCCTAGATAGGAAGCAATAGATCAATTTTGGTGATTGTTGTGCTTGCTAAACTCATGTTTTCACTAATGCAATGATCTATTGAAGTGTTGTGTCTCTCTTAATAGGTACAAAAATCAAACACACATCACTAGCACCCACTGTGGGGCAAGATTTCTCAAAATTTCACAAAATTTTGCTCTCTGCCCTTGACATTTTCAAAATTTGCAAGCACTTTATCATTTCTAGGAGAAGCTCATCATTTCCGGTAAATATTTTATCTTTTTTGGGAGCAAGTTATCATTTTCGATAAATATTTTATCATTTCCAGGAGTTTTAATATGATCTACCACTGCATATCTGGAATGTAAAATTTGGCCTTAAAATCATTTTTGGTAGCTTATTTTTTGTTTTTGGTACGTGTTATCATTTCGCGTAAAAGGCTTATCATTTTGGGAGAAGATTTTTGTTTGGGGTCAACCTTTTATCATTTTTAGGTTTTATCATTTTGGGTCTCTGAATTATCATTTGTCATCCAGAGGGTAAAAAAACAGAGTTCTATCATTGACAAATTTGATTTCTAACTTGCTAACGTGGTTGTTTTCATGATTGTGATCCTATTTTTAGTAGCCTAACTTGTGTTTGCAGATTGTTGTCAAAGCTAAGAAAGTGAAAAGAGGATACTAACTTGTAGTTTTATAGGTTTCCAACCCCTCATCTTGACTTCTATTCTTCTTTTTATGCTTTCAAAACTAAAAGACATTTTCCAATATTATACTAAATTGACTAGAGGAATATGCTCTTTTCCTTTTTAAGGAAAATCATAAACTCACAAGTCAATTTATGATTTGAAAGGAATTTGGAGTAACTGAAT
The DNA here is from genome assembly GCA_018584345.1 of Thuja plicata. Lineage (NCBI taxonomy): Eukaryota > Viridiplantae > Streptophyta > Pinopsida > Cupressales > Cupressaceae > Thuja > Thuja plicata. The sequence goes on along the minus strand of MU227263.1, from coordinate 62,015 downwards.
AAGAAAAACAAATACATAGTTTAATTTCATTATGGGATAGTAACTGAACAATCAAAGCAATAAAATCTTGTGTCTCAATGAACAAGTTAAATCATTTAATTCAATTTGGATCAGTAATTGAACAAGCAAAGCAATAAAAAACTATGGTTAACTAAACAATCAAATCTTTCTTTCAGGTACTTTTGTTTTCATTAACTTAGGAATATCTAAATCAAGCTCAACATAGCTTGAGGGAATGAACATTGATTTGCATGCTTTGGGAGAAAACAACATGGAATAGGAGAGTATGCTCTTCTTCTTTCGAAGAATCAGAAATTGAGAAATCCTAAGCTCACCAATCTTTTGTATGCTTATTTAAACAGTAGACGGCCTACCGGTTGAGGAAAAAATCTCTCGGGAATGACCCAAGTGAGGACATGTTTTACGCCAACCCTTCCAACTCACTATAAATAATTTCATCCTCGTAGGCCAAAGCCTCAGAAGATGGAATCAATTTTGTTCATGGAATTTCAACATCATTCCTTGAACATGCTTGGGTATGTGTAGAGTGGAGCCGCTTGAATCTTTCTTGCGAGACTACATATCTAGGTACTTATAGGGCTATATGCCTCAATTCTTCCTTGTGCAATTCTATGGGAGACAGTTTCTAATGGATTGCCCCATCATAAACAACAAACTTTATAGACAAACTAGCTGATTCATCCCCGAAGGGTGATAATCCTTGTGCAAGGAAAAAAGTAATTTCCCCAAGACACTCGTCATATTGTTCCCTCACTTGCATTTGGAGTTGGCTAATACAAAATCATGACTAGAGCTATTGCATGCTTGGTGATGGTTGTATTCTAATTACCATTTGAGTGTGTACTTAAGTCTACGAGCAAGGATTTTCATCCTCTACTTAGACAATAGGGCATAAGGATGTGTTTGTTCACCCTTTAACAATGAAAAAATGCTTGATGTGACTAAAAATCATTATAAAGATAAAACATTCAAACAAGAAACAAAATTCAAACCTTGGTCTACATGTGTTTTCACTCACTGAAAAATCTTAGAGTGCGATCTTTGATCAAACAAACTTCACGCCACTTCAAAAGAAAAAACGAACAAAATTTGACAATGGGCACTTGCATCGTTTCCTCTCAGAGGAAGAGAGTTTATTTTGGATACCCTTTTAACTCTTTAAATCTATCCTTATTGCTTCTCCTAGTCTCACTATGGCTGTATCAAAAAAAATTTCAAATGTCTAACTTACATGTCCTGTCGGACTCTTACAATCTGTATCAATATGTGTGGTCTATCCTCTTTTTACAACAACTTGATTCCTAGCTCACTATTAGGTAATACTAACCCTTTGATGCTGGAATCATTTAATTCCACCAAAATACAAATGACACTTCTACCTAGACACACTCACTTGAACGATTTGATACTCTACTTGACACTATCGGGAAACTCTGACAAAGTTGAGAAACAACTTCATGGTTAATACAAGATGCAACAAGTACACTCCTAAAGAATCAGAAGTGCTTCCTAAATCACTACACTTTCAAGGATAAACATCTTGGATTTCCCTACTCGTTCTAGACTCTCCAGAAATGGATAGGTCCACTCGTGGATGGAGTGAGTCTTTCGACGAATATGACAATAGAAAAAACCAAAAGCACGAAGATGTCGATGAATAAGAAGAACCCACATTTGACCATACTTTATTTCAATCAGAAGACATCACTGAAGAAGAATACGATAAAGTCAAATAGAGCAAGAGGTTCCATAAGATAATGGAAAAGATGATTAACAAAAATAAAGAGAAATACTTTCTCTATGTAGCATCCACTGGCATAAAGTTACCCAAGGATTATGATGTGGAACAACTAAAGGAAAAGGAGGTGCCAACTCCTATTTCTATTCTCGCCAAACAACTTACCTTAATGCAAATAGAGATTTCTACTCTCAAATAGGAGAAGACTAAACCCAAGACAAAGTACTCTGTGAACTCCATTTATCCATTTCCTTTTGACAAGAGTATCACTATGGTTCTATTCCCTCCCAACGTGGCACGACCAAAATATGACAAGTATACAGGAGATACTGATCCACATGACCATGTTAGAGAATTTTTTTCTCTTAGCATAGAATACATGCATGAACCTACATACCTCATGCATCTTTTTCCTAGATGTCTAGGAGGTAACACCATGGAGTGGTTCTCAAAGCTTACACCTAAGGTTAAAAATTTTGAGTAGTTAATTCAACAATTTATCCAACATTACTCATATAATATACAACATGATGTGACTATGATGGATCTATGAAACACTAAAAAAAAGACTAGTGAATCCTTTACACACTTTCTACAAAGGTGGAGGAGAATCTTTGCATGGTATTCAAGAGTTATTCCCGAATCTGACAAAATGGAAATCTTTATCAATAAATTTGTACCTAAGTTGAACTACACATTGCAAATGCAAGACTCCCCTAGCTTCGATAGAATGATAAAAAATGCCATCTATATCGAAGAAGTCATGGTTAAAAAGGGAGAAATAAATCTCCAAAGTGAGAAGAAATCTAACAACTCCAACTCCAAGCCTAAATGGTGGAATAAAAACAAAAATATTGTTAACGATGGAGTAGTAGATGCATCCAATGTTGGTCCTAAACCTGAGGTATTCAATCTAACAAATAGCATGCAAGAAAGCAAAGACGCCAAGGTAATGACCTCCATACCAAAAGAAAACAATGATAATAACAAGGGTTGGCCATGGAATTCCAAACCTCATAGAATATTTACTCCTTTGGGAGAGCCTCTTGAAACTATTTTGAAGACACTATTAGACAACTAAGTTCTCACAATCCCAGATTCCAAGCCATGGGAACCAAAATTCAAACCAAAATGGTGGGATGAAAATTCTTACTTTGTCTTTCACAAGAACAAAGGACACAAGACTAACAACTATCTTAAACTCAAACATGTTATCCAAGACCTTATTGAAGGAAGAAAGATCAAAGTAGAATGACACACTACCAACGAAGATTATATGACATTTAACAAACCATTCCCTAATTACAACAAATGGGAAACATCTAAAGGAAAAGGTAATGAAGTAAACTATACCTAATTCAATAATGATAATGTGATCAATATTCTAGACATTAAAATAGAATCAATTAATGTGGTCACAATCAAAGGTGTTTCTTTCCAATCGAATGCAGTGACTTGGAGCCAAGCATAAGTCATGATCAAAGGACCCAATTCCTCACAAAAAATAGCATCAACATCCAAGGTTCCTAGTGTTACTATTCCCAAACCAGTAGAAAAATAGATGGTTACTATTCCTACAGCAAAGTATGACTTGGTGGACCAATTGCAACAAACCTCTGCTAAAATTTCCATTTTTGAGTTTCTCAAAATATCCATAGTGCATAGGGAAATCCTAGAACAAGCCCTACATGTTGAAAATGTACCAAAGGACCTTGATATAGACAAATTCCAACCAATGGTCAATCACATCTTAGTGCCACATTACCTCTCCTTTTATGAAGAGGATGATAAATCATTGACACATCCACATAATGAACCCCTCCATATTGAAGTCCTCATTCATAAATCCTGTGTTAGACGTGTATTGATAGATGTAGGCACATGATTGAATATTTCTACCCTTAATATAATTAAGAAACTAGTTCTTTCAGAACAAACCATTGACTCTAGAAGAAAAATCACTAGTAAATCTTATGATGAGGAAGAAAGTTCCTCTAAAGGTCTTATTGTTCTACCCATCAGAGTCTGTTTGATTGAAATAAATGTCATCTGTTAGGTTCTGGATCTACCCATAGCTTACAATATTCTTTTGGGGAGACCATGGATCAACGAAATGCAAGTTGTGCCATCTACTTACCACCAATGCATCAAGTTCCCACATAATGGGGTGGAGGTGACAATTCTACCAAATGTTAATTATACTTGAAATAATATCAAGACAGGTAGTATGATTCCACATAACAAAGAGGCTATAGATGAGATTTTTCCTGAGACTACCAAAGACATGGTGATGAAGAGATTTGGAAAAACCTTAAAACTTGAAGAAATGGGTATGGGAGAATACAGGCTGGATCTAACTCCATCGCTATTAGAATTGCCAATATCACCAAGATCCTATGGAAAACCTTCCTCATCATTCACACCTGCTGCATCTAAGGAGCCAAAAATCCACAAAGAAATTGGCATGGTTAAGGAATCCACATCTTCTTTAGATAACACAGAAGGACAGGCAGTCTTGGACTGGCTTTACAAGGGAGAACCAACAGAGGCCAAGTTCAAACATGTAGAAATATCCCAGTAATAGTATGGTAAAGGATATGACCTCCTCAAACAAATGGGATACAAAGGAAAATTACCTCTAAGTGACACAAGAAGAGGACTTATTAAACCAGTGCACATGGAGTGAAGGAATACCAGAGACAAAATAGGACTAGGTTTTAATAATAAATCTAACAAATCTACTTCAAAAGATAGTCTAATCTCTAACAAAGGGAGTGATGAAACAAAAGAGATATAACTAGAAAAATGGTCCTATAAAAGGTTATTGCATGTAGGCACAGAGAATCCTGACTATCAAGGAGAGTGCTATGTACCAAGATTTGAGGTACCAAAAGATACTCATATCCTTTTGTTACCACATGCTCCTATTCAAGAGGTTGGAGACACAACAACAGAAGAGCCAGGGGTACCATTGATAGCAATAGTTACTACAGACACACTTCGACAATAGGATTTACATCCTAACAAAGGGAAGTTAGTCACAATCACACATGTCCTTGATTTACCACACTTTGATCCACTAGCAGCTAATTTGGTACATTAGATTACTATTGCTGAATTCTTAAACAAGTCTAATGATGAAGTAACTGACTCTCATGATTATGAATGGGATGAGCTATCTGTCACCACAGAGGACATTGAAATAGATGTGATTCACATGTTCATGGCTCTATCAGCACCCAATGAACATTCTAACACTACTCCCAACAACAGTGATATTCCTAAAGCAGAGGAAGAGTTCCTTCCCCCAATCATTGATGGAGAGACTGGTGTTCTCATAAGTCTAGAAGAAATTTAGAGGTGACAAGCAAGAAGCCTCCTTTTACGAAGGGATGATGATGAAAGTTCTACTGATGAGTCACTAGAGTTTGGTCCACATATAACTAACAACGACCCTTTTAACGATGACCTAGCTCTTATTGATCTAAAAATAAAATAACTTAAATTAACATGACATGTCATGTTAGTTAATAGTCTTGACTCTAACACAATGTTGTCCTTCCCAGAATCCAACTCCTTGTCTTTGATAAACCCAGATCTATTTGACTAGACTAATACAATCCTACTCCTATCCTCAACTTTCACAATGAATACACTTTGTCTTGATATCTAAACACTTGTGAACTCTACCCTTCTTCCACCAATGCAAGGAGCGTGAAAATGTCACAAGAGGATATCAAGTTTCTCAGTGAAAATTTGAAAAATAAAAAAGAAAAAGGGAACTGATGGTGAAAACAACATTGTAGCAGTGTCAGATCCTAAAATAATTTTAAAAAAAGATGTATTTGATGGTGAAAACCTCTCAAAGGCACTAAAGGATGGGATTCTTGATATCCACCCCCAGAACTTTCAAGAAAGGTCTTCAATTCTGATAGAACCAACACAGCCAGTTAATTTAAGCACAACTAAAGTTCTTCAAATAGTCCACCTAGCACAATATTTGTCAGAAGAGGGAAGGAAATAGTTCACCGAGTTCCTGAAAGAGAAGAAGATCAACTTTGCATGGTATTATAAAGATATGCTTGTATTGGATCCCGAATTGATAATGCACCACTTTTCTATGGCTCCCAGGATCAAACCCGTCAAACAAAAACTAAGAAAGATGCATCCTCATGTTGCATTGCTAGTAAAAGTAGAGCTAGAAAAATTGTTGAAAGATGGATTCATCAGAGTCATTGCCTACGAAGGATGGATCTCCAATGTAGTCCCAGTGTCTAAATCTGATAAATCTATCAAGATCTATATAGACTTCAGAGACTTGAACAAGGCATGTCCTAAGGATGAATTCCCTTTGCCTAATATTGATATGATCATAGACCTCATAGCAGGCTACCAAATGTATTCATTAATGGATGGCTTCTAAGGCTACAATCAGATCAAAATAGCTCTTGAGGATCAAGAGAAGAATGCATTTACATGCACATGGGGAACCTTTTTCTGGAACATCATGCCATTTGGGTTAAATAATTTTGGTGCCACATATTAAAGAGAAATGACTACTATATTCCACGATATCATGCATAAAAACATGGAGGATTACGTGGATGACACCTTAGCTAAATAAAAAGAAAGAAGCACTCATTTTGATGATTTAAGAAAGATATTTGATTGAATGGAGCATTTCAACTTAGGCTCAATACAAAGAAGTGTGCATTTGGAGTCTAATTAGGAAATCTCTTAGGGTTCATTATTTCAGCAAAAGGAATTGAGGTAGATCCTACAAAAGTCAAAGCTATACTTGAGATGACTCCTCCATGCAACATTAGTCAAATGAGGAAATTACAAGGGAGACTTCAATCAATCAGGAGGTTCATGTCACAACTGGCTGACAGGGCACAAACCTTTACCAAATTACTACATAAAGGGGTAACTCTCAAATGGGATGAACACTGTGAAGCCAACTTTAGAGAATTAAAAGAGTATCTAGCTACTCCTATTCTTATGGAACCTATTCATGGAAAGCCATTACTCCCATACATTTAAGCTACAACCACATAATTAGGAGTATTATTATCCCAAGAGGATGAAACAATGAAATAAAGAGTGATCTGCTACATCAGTAGAACACTAGTCTCCTATGAGCTCAATTACAACATTATTGATAAAGAATGGTTAGCTGTCATCTTTGCATCACAAAAATTGAGACACTACATGGTCTCACATATAGTAAGTCTCATTGCTAAGATTGATCCTCTGAAGTACCTTTTGAGTAAAACAACATTAATAGGACGTCTGGCAAAGTGGGTCCTCATTCTAAGTGAATTTGACATTGAGTATGTAGACAAGAGAGCTATTAAAGGACAAGTCCTCGCAGATCAATTGGCTGATTCACCACTTCAAGATGATGAACCTTTAAGAATTGAATTCACCATGAGACCATTATGCATCTAACTAAGTATCTATGGAAGATGTACTTTGATGATTTTTCCACACAACAAGGCTCTTGAGTAGGAGTTATGTTCATAACTCCTCAAGGCTACAAGATACCCAAGTCTTACAAATTGATGTTTCCATGCACCAATAACACTTCTAAATATGAGGCATTGGTAAATGGTCTTAAGCTTTCCATGGAGTGGAATATTGTAGAGTTACACATGTATGGTGACTCCCAGCTCATTATTAATCAAGTCAATGGAGATTATTAGAAAAAAGATGAGAAGTTGACACCTTAAAAAAATTTGGTTGATGACTTAAAGAAATACTTTGTCTTCATCCCATTCCAGTAGATACCTAGAACATAGAACAAGGTTGCAGATGCTATGGATACCTTGGATCCATGTTACAACTGGAGGAACATCAATTCCTCTATGAATTCTTGGTGGAACAATTATCCTATCCTACCTTTGATACTCCTTAATGTCAAGTAATCTTTGCTTTGAACACCCCAGACCAATCTTGGTATGCTAATATCATTTCTTACCTAACTGACCAAACTATTCCCAATAATCTATTGAGAAATGAAAAAAGAGCCTTATTTAGGAGAGCATCGCGTTATGTTCTCACAACTAATAACTTATATTGACAAGGTCTCGATGGTACGCTTCTTATATGTTTAGAACTTGAAGAGTTAGATCATACATTAAAAGAAGTCCACAAAGGTGTGTGTGGATCACATTCAAATGGCTTTTCACTAGCAAAAAAATAGCTCAGAGTAGGCTATTACTGGCCTACAATGGAAAAAGATGCTATTCAATTTTCCAAAACATGTCATAAATTCCAGACACATGGAAATCTCATCCACACTCCTACCAGAGAACTTATACCCTTTATTACACATTGGCCATTTCAGCAATGGGCCTTTGACTTGGTTGGACAGATATATCCCAATTCTTCAAATGGACCCAAGTTCATCATTATGGCCACTGAGTATTTCATGAAGTGGGTTGAAGTCGTGTCGCTAATCAAATCCACTGGAAAAAAGGTGGCTATGTTCATATTGAACTACATTATTTGTAGATATGGGATACCCTCATCAATTGTAACAAACAATGGGGGGCAATTTAAAAATCAAGACATTGACAACCTTTGCGAACAGTTCCACATTACTTAACATTGCTCCTCAATCTATTACCCTCAAGGTAATGGATAGGCTAAGGCATCTAATAATAATATTGTCAAGATCCTACACTGAACTGTGAGTAAGTTTGGCAGAGACTGGCATCTACAACTAAATTTGGCACTATGGGCCTACAATACAAGCATCATAACACCAACTAGATCCATGCCATTTTCCCTAGTCTATGGCACTGAAGCAATACTCCCTATTGAGGTTGAAATTCCATCCTTGTGGATATCTTTACAAGGTCTTGTTACTGATGAGAAATACCACATCGATAGGGTGAATTCTTTAGACCTACTTGATGAGCGCAGGCAATAAGCATTCGATCATCTGAAGGTGTACCAAGAACGCATGTCCAAAGGATACAATAAAAAGGTTAAACCATGCCAATTTCAAGTGGGGGATCTTGTCCTAAAGGAGAATCCTAGGAACCACCTTAACAAAGAGCAGAAAGAAAATTTTGAACCTAACTGGCTGGGACCTTATGTTATCACTAATACTTTTGGGACTAGAGCTTATCAACTAGCTACACCTAAGGGAGACATTCTTCCAGATCCTATCAAAACTCTACATTTGAAGTGGTTCTACACTTGATGCTCGGCTAGAAGAGCCTGTACAGTGAATAGTTCTCAAAAAATACCAACAGCATTCAAAAAATTGATCCTGAACAAAATCCAAAAAATAGTGGAAAAATTCTTGAAGAAAAGGTATCCTTGGTGAAAATCTAGCAAAAAGGTGCTTTGATACTACAAAAACATTCAAAAAAGTAAAAATAGAAAAAAAATTGAAAAAGAGAAAAGTGCGTTGATGATAACCTGGTAAAACAAACATCCTGGTAGCAAAAAGAATAAAATTTTTTGCCAAGTGGTGAAAACCTAACAATTAGGTGTCACTTGTGTTCTACACTCTATCTATCAATGCATTGCTGATACTAAGCCTTCACGATTACACTTGTGCTAAAAAATTACTCTGTTTCTTTACAAAACTCTTATTCTTGCTTGGGATTTGTCTACATTTCTATGTTAGGGAACAAATCATTCTTCACTAGGGGCATCTTTGCTAGAATGTGAGGTTGCATCTACTAGGTCATCATAGGATGGTTTGTCTCGTGACACAATTGATTTTTGATGCTTGCCCCAAACTGTCACTTTCACGAAACAAGGATGGCACAAACATTGCACTAACATAAACAGTGTTCCTCATACCTACATTGGCTTGCAAACAGGAGAAAGTTATACATAGACATGGAACACATATTGCTTGAATTATACCTTTTTGATTGATGAATCTATATTGCGCTTAAAAAATGAATCAATAGTATTTCTCAATACTACTTAAATACAGTTTGATATTGGTTTGATTATGACTCTTTTATGTTCCGATGATGATTTAACTAGGGTCATCTAAGCAGTCATGGATTTTGTTTGATTGATTCACAATTGATAGTTGTTATGTCTTCCGAGTTGCTCCATGATGTCTGCGCAAAGACAATGATTCGCAAGGATGGGGGGCATAATGTTTTCTTGGTTTTCTATGCATGGTGATTGTTCCAAATGATCTTATAAATTTCACCTAACTTAGATGTTTATAGTAAGAGTTGTCACTCTGAGTGGATAGCTGCATATATCTCGATCTTTGTTATGTATAAACTACGGTGAGGTTGAAACAATTTCCTTGTCTATTTTCTCACTCAGATTCTCACTAAGGTATATGAAGCATAATGTATGCAAGGATATGAATTTTCAAGGTCATTGTGGGTCCCATATCTTACCTTATACAAATTTTGATATAATAAAAGGAAAGTGGCTAACTTGTCATCCTGGCCTCTATGTCTTGATGCCTATGTCTATTTCTGATATTACATCCAAATAAACATAGTATTCATACTTTCATAATATCAGTAGGTATTAGTGATTGTTGTACTATCAGGTGGTATCTATTCTGAAAAGTGCCCAATGATAATAAAATGCTACAATATCTGCAAATCAGTGACATTTCTAAGTGTTTGTATATAGATGCATTTAGAGATTACATGATTCATTTTGAAAGAACAGCATAAGGATTTGAGCTCAAACTCCTTTCTATTTTTAATTCATATGAAAGCCAAGATATTTACATATCCATGATTCCTGAAATATTTGATCAACCAGGAATGAAATTGAACTCACATTTTAATGTAATTAACTTGGTTCTTATGTGTTTATTCTTAACACACCTTCATTTCTTCACTTCTTCTAATCTATTCTTTCATTCCCCTACCCGATCACTGCAAGTGATACATCATTTCAACAGAGGGATTTTATTCTTTTTCCTTCGATTTTGTTCTTGAGGGGGCATGATCACACTATTATCAATCAATTTTTTTCTCAAAACAACACTAAAATGACTCCGTTACCAAACAACTAGGGGCATAAAAATTTTCTTGACTAAGTCAATACTTTTGGATATAAATCTTTGGTTCTCATAAGCTGGATATCTTGTGTTTCCTCATTTTTAAAAGATTCTTACTAAGCTCCTGGCAGCTTCATACTTTTAGAAGACAACCAAGTTTGAAATAAGTATTATCAATCTTTAGATGACAACCAAGTTTAGAATTGGTATCTTTAAGATCTTTTATTGACCTTTCAAGGACAACCAAATTCAAATTCAATTCTATCAGTTTAGTTTGATCAAGTGTGAGACTGATCTCATCAGGCATTTCATTCAATCATGAGCAAAATTATCAATCTTTCTGAAGTCAACATCAAAAAATATTTTTGAATCAATGCATTGCTCACACATCAATTCAAAAAGGGGAAAATGTAACCACCTAGATTTGGTCTACTCTGACCATAGACCCGATTTTTCCTAAGTGTTATCATACCCCAACTATGTCCAGACAACTCTTCAATCGACTAGCATAATTCATTTGAATTAGATTTAATCTCCTAAGTGATCTAATCACTAATTTACATTAATCACTTTAGCTAATCCAATCAAATAAATTCAATTCAAATCAGTTCAAATCAATACCTAGCTAAGGTAATTAATTTAAAAAGAATTAATGAAATCCTAATCATACCTCATCACTTGCAAAATCAATCCCCTAGCCTAAATTAATTCAATTTGGCTACAGTCCTAATTAATTATTACAAAGCAATTAAAAGTTTAAATGATTAATTAAATCCCTATTATTGAGTGAATATGTTATTACAACAATTCATTTCACTAATATTCTCTCTAACCTAACCAATCTCAAAAACCCAACCATGAGTTCAAACTCATCCCATCCCCTTCTCACATGCTCATTCTTCTTAATTAGCTAATTAACTATAATTAGCTAATCCCCCCTCCACTCATTCTCTCTCCTCAGATCTCTATCTTCTTAATCACATGCCTTAATCCTTAATCATAATCCTAAGCTACCCTTAAGCTTGTCACATTCCTAAATATTTGATTGGGAATTCAACCCTCCCCCTAAAGTCAAAGTTGTCAAGCTTGACCTTAAACCCTCACCTATGCTTCTTAAACCCTCACCCATACCTCATTAATGCATTCATAAATGAAGCATTAATGTCATGCCCAAAATTAGGGCAAAACACAGATAAATTTTTTTTTTTAAACACAAGTACATACTACTAGCAATGGATGTGTTGACGAAAGGTGATAACATGGTGAATTTAGTCTTTGAGTTGCAAGGTATATTGATAGATTGAATTAGGCTCACGTCACATACAGATGTAGAGTTGGAGTATCAACTTGTTAAACGGGTTACATGAACTCTTGGGCCAGGTTGAATTAACTATGGTTTTATGTTTAACCACGAGTAGTATCAAGATAGTAATTTAATTGTTAAGAACATATGTTGAATTAGGTTGACCTAGCAATTACTTTAATTCTTAAGCTCGATTACAACTTTATCCATTTAAATCTAGTACTAGTTCCCTTTCAACCTTAGCTACTTATGACATTTAAAGTAACCCTTAGACATCATCCTCAGTTAATCAAGTTTACTAAACAAAAACCATTTCAACCCTAAAACATTTGAAAGTCAGTTAATTAACCCTATCTACATAACATCTATAAACAACCCTGATATAACTATTTCACACACATTAGTTAAATAAATAAAAGAGAACTAAATTAATTACAAGAACTAATATGTATAACCTTTCTTAACTATCCTTGGACCTACTTAAACATATATACTAAAATATCCACTAATATAAAGACTAATTAAATTCTACTCCCATTTTTTTAAAACATACATGAAACATTTACCATTTATCATAATTAAAATTTAATAACACACTCAACCATAGTCCATTAATCCCTTAATAGAAAATAATATTAACCTATAACTCTTTTGAACACATAAGAAACATATTTGAATTATCATAATAAAATTAAATTAAAAACTAACTAATATCAATGATCTATTTTAAATAATTAGCCATTGGATAAAATAGACTATTATTTTAAAAAGTTGATTCCATACTAATTAAATCTGAACATGTTAAAAAATCTATTAATTACTAATATTAATTAAAGAATCTAACTAACCTTACCAATCTAAACCTATTTACCTACTAACCTACTAACCTACTTATCCCCTATCCCATCACCCCTCCCTTCCCCATTGGCCCACGTGCCAAGTGGGAGAACTGACAAGACACAAGTCAAAATCTGCATAGGGTTTCGAATTTCTAAGGGAAGGAGTGTAGGTTTAAAGGACAAGGTTTGGGGCCCACCAACTACAATCATTGCAATCCCATGGAGGAAATTTTGCATGGCAAGGGTATGTTTCAGTTTATTTTCATTTAATTTATTTTCAACATTTAAACTAGTCCCTTCCTTGCGCCCAAATAAACAGGTATAAAGGTAAGGGAAAATATATGTGTCGGGCCCACGGGGATGGGTGCAAAACATTATGCCTCCCTATTAATTAAAACCTATGTATTAGCACTAAATGGGTAATTAGGAGGGCTTAAGTGAGGGGAACATAAACAAAATATTCTCTGTGTAAAGAAGAAATTAAATCCCTCTTCATACATTTTTTAGAGAGCATTTTTGCTCTAAAATCTAGAAAATGTCATTGATATTATCTGGTTTTATCTTTTATCATATCGGTTTCTTGGTTTTATTACTGGAGTAGTTAATTGTATGCATTTGAATTATTTTATAAGTGCAATACACTAAGTGAACTATAAATTAAATATTAGTATTAGTTGATTTTTACATTAATATACTAACTTATTTGATTTACTATTGTTATCAAGTTTATCTTTCCTTCTCAAGAATTGAGGTTGCAATGAAGGTTTTAAGGTAGAGTGTTGAACCTATTGAAATAGAATATAGATTTTCAAAGAAAAAATGCAGTATTTTTAACTTGAAAACTTACAATCAAATACATTATAGAGATTACAAGATTTTATATGCTATGAAAAACTATCAAATTGCCTTTATTTTCAATATGGGATATCATTCTACCATGAAAGATTAACTTCATTATTCTAAAGAATATAATTCAATAGGAATGAAAATAAAGATTTTTCATTTATATTATGGTAATCTTTCAAAATACAACTAAACATCTTCAAAATGGAAGATCTATACAATCAATAGATAACATATAATATTTCTTTCTTTAATGAAAGTATTACATAATGAATAAGAGCTCTTCACATCTTACTTGATAAAGCTTTCAATATGAACATTACAACACTCAACAAGAAATGAATCTCAATACAAAAGGAGTAACCATGTAACATTAAAGTTACTCTCATACAACTACACCAAAATAGAGATTTCTCTCAAGCTTTTCCACAATCATCTTGACTTCAAAACTGACAGATATATGAGGAGAACCATGAGAATCTCACCTCCCATCCTAGGTCTCAAGGAGACCACCCCCTAGCTAGAAGAATCAGTAGCCAATTGGTGACAAACACACATCCACATACATGAATACAAAAATAAAGAACATCCTCCCAAGGCTTGCACAAATGGATTCAACATGAACCCATATCAAGGGGTGAAAGTGGATTTCTGTGTAGGAGAATGTCAAAATAATACATACAAATAGCATGTCTCTTCAAGGCTAAGACTACATACATCTTTCCATCTAATCTTCTCCTTATCTCCCCCAAAATTAGGATCAAATACAATGGCATGCAAGGGCCCATACACATTACATTTTTTTTTCCCTCTTCTCTCCATGAAAAGAAACTCTACACTATCATAGAATCCAACTCACCCCTTCCCCCATACATGGTCACCTCTTCCCTATCCAAGGGTGAGTAATTTCATCACACCCTTCACAAGACTGTCATATTAAAAAACAAAGATAAAACCATAAGCAAGAATTCAAACCCAAAATTTCATTCCATTACATAACAATAATACAATACATTTCACATATGCAAGAGAATGAAAAGAGACATACAAATCTACTTGCAACAAAACACAGCACTTTCATGGCAATGGAGACCAACCTTCACAATGTGCTATGGAAAATAAATTTTTAGAAGAGCCTAATCCCTTATATTTTTTCCATCCAAACCCTAATGTCTCTAAAAATAGAGAGTGGGTGAACACCCACTAACTCTACCAAGGGTCTCTAAAAAAACCTCCAACTTCTACCCACCCACCAACATTGAATTCAGACTTGACCCTACAGTCCTTTAGCTTTTCCTTGTCCTCCATTATAAATGTCAAATTGGAAACGAGTGTGGGTTTGGGTAAAAGGTCAAGACTTACTCCATTTTCGTAGCATGTGGAAAGTGGGTCATAAAATGGGTCACCAAGGCCACTAGGCGATTCTAGATGTGTTAAAAATATTCCTAACCCATACCCCTATCACTAAGGTACTTAGATTTTGCTAAATTTGACCCTTAGGACCTCTTTTTGGCCTCTAGAAGTGACTAGAAAACAATTAAATCTAAATGATCAAATTGGTGGAAGTTTGCAAGTATCTGCAAGAAGAGGTTTAATTAGGTTCCTAATGAATCAGTTAGGCTTAGGTTTACATTTCCAACCTTAGTAGACATGTCATTACATAAACACATAATGAGTGTCAAGTGACACTATAAAATGACATAATACAACATTGACATGTCACTAATTACATAATGAAAAAAACCTAATACATACATACAATTTTACGGTCACAAATAAAATCACTTAACAATGAGGTTTGAACCTCTTCATTAGGTTCAACCTTTGCTTTACTGTTTGGACATATGGTTGGTTGCTGATTCTCCAACTGATTTCATGGTTCTCTTTCTTACACACTAAACTCAAGCATCAGTAGTCCAAGATAATAAAATCACATGCAATATACATATTCAATTCATACTTAGCAACATTAATCAATAAGCAGAATTAAATTCCTAATTACAATTTTCATATAGAAATGTTTAAAACATAATAATTCCATAATCATCATTACATAACATCCATGAAATAATCAAGTCTAATCATGATCCGATCTTCTCATCAATTCACCTGTCTAAACATGTATAATCAAAATCAACCACATGTTCTAGGTCTAATCCATATCAGAATGCAATCCATATAATATAATCATCATCATAAATATAATATCTTGAGTCTCTATCAGGATAATCAAAAAGTGTATCAATGTATCAAAATAAGAATATCAACTAAGCTATGATGGGTCAGGGTGAGGCCTCACATCCTCCCCCACTAGGCTTGAACTTCCTCCTAGAGTTTATCAAAAATATATGGGTACTAAGATCTCATCTGTGCTGCGTCCTCCCATGAAGCCATGACATCATAACAATCCCACTGGACCCTAACTTGGTCTAGCTCTTAGCCTCAAAGTGCAAGGGTCTATCAGGCTATAATAATAATGGGCTCCAGTGCTAGCTATCCATCTGACTCCACTTGCAAGGCATCACAATCTATAATGTGAGACTCGTCATAAATATATTTCCATAACATAGATACATGAAACACATAGGGGATGTGTGACAAGCTGGGTGGCAAGGCTAGATGGTAGGAAACTAATCCTATCCTCTCCAATATCTCAAAAGGTCCAACAAAGTGAGGTCCTAAATTATATCCCTTTTCAAAATGGATTGGACTCTTTTACGGGTGCACTCTCAAGAAGACCCTATCTCCAACCATATACTCACAATCAACCTACTTCACATCTGCATACTTCTTATGTCGATCCAGAGCCTCTCTAAGATGTTGTCTAATCAAGACTACCTGCTGCTCCATATCCTTGACCAATTGGGGTCCAATAGATACTCTATCCTTGATCCTATCCGAACTCAGTGGTGTCCTGTATGGTCTACCATACAAGTCCTGATATTGTGGCATACCTATAGAAGAATGATGCCCATTATTATAGGCAAACTCCACCAGATGTACGTATTCCTCCCACTTGACCTGATGGTCCATCACATACATACGTAACATATCCTCTAACACTTGGTTAACCCTCTTTGTCTGTCCATCTATTTGAGTGTGATATGTCCTACTGAAATTTAGTCTAGTGCCCAACGCTTCCTGTAACTCTCTCCAAAAAGCTGATGTCAACAAGGAGTCTTTATCAGAGATGATCTTACAAGGAATTCCATGAAGTCTGACAATATCCTACAAAAATACCTGAGCTACGTCTCATGCTGTGAATGTAGTACGCATGGGTGAGAAGTGTACAACTTTGGTCAATAGTTTGATTGTCACCAAGATGGCATCATGGTGGTGAGAAGACATAGGGAGACCAACAATGAAGTCCCTAGATATAGTATCCCACTTCCACTCGAAAATCTCATGTGGTTGTAGGAGCCCACCTAGATGACTGTGCTCTGCCTTCACTCTTTGGCACTCTAGACATCTAGTAACTATGTTGGCAATCCGCAATCTCATGCTCGACCAATGATACAAATGTCTCAGATCAACATGAAACTTCTTAACTCTTAGATGAGCTGCATAAGGTGCTTTGTGAGCCTCAAGCACAATAAAATCTCACAAGTAACCCATAGAAGGTACATAGAAGTGTCCCCTATGATGTAGAAGTCCATCAGACTCTAAGGAATACTCTTCAAATCTCCCCTCAAGGGGTCTCTAAGAATGGATAAACTGACAAACCTCCACATATAATCCATCTTTTGCCTAGCATTAAGATATGACTGTGTAAAGATATACTGTAGGCTCTGGTGATCTGAATGAGGATCAAATTGGTAACCTAGAAGGAAGTGTCCCCATCTCGCTAAGGCATGAACCACCACTGCGAGTTCTAGGTCATGAGTAGGATAATTAATCTCGTGAGTCTTTAGCTTCCTAGAATCGAAAGCTATAGGACAACCCTCCTGCATAAGTACTACTCCTAAACCATCTAATGAAGCATTCATACATACAACAAAATTTGTCAAAGGATCAGGCACTGCTAAAATTGATGCGCTAGTGAGGGCTCTCTTGAGCTCCTAGAAAGCTCTCTCACACTACTCTGTCCATTCATACTTCTTCCCCTTTCTCTAAAGGGAAGTGATGAGATGAGCTATTCTAGAAAATCCTACCATGAAGTGTCTGTAATATCTAGCTAAGCCCATAAAACTTCTAACCTTAGTGACACTGGTGGGTGTTGGCCAATCCATAATGGCTCTAATCTTCGATGGGTCTATAGAGATCCCATTGCCAGATATAAAATGACCAAGATAATGCACCTCGGGTCTAAAGATGGCACACTTTGATAAGCTACCATATAATTGATTCTCTCTCAAACACTGTAGAACCTATCTTAGATGCTCCTCATGCTCCTCCTCATTGCGAGAATATATCAGAATGTCATCAATGAACACTACCACAAATTTATCCAAGAATGTATGAAATACTCCATTCATGAGGCTCATGAACATAGCTGGAGCATTCGTGAGGCCAAATGGAACTACTGTGAACTCATAATGACCATAACTCATGCAAAAAGAAGTCTTGTGGATATCACTTTCCACAATCCATAATTGATGGTACCCCAACTTTAGATCTATCTTTGAGAACACACGGGCACCCTGCAACTGGTCAAAGAAATCATCAATCCTAGGGAGTGGGTATTAATTCTTAATTGTTACTTTATTCAACTGTTGATAGTCAATGCACAATTTAAGTGATCCATCCTTCTTCTTCACAAAAATCACTGGTCCACCCCAAGGTTATACACTAGGTTGGATATGCCCTTTATCCAAGAGCTCTTCTAATTGAATCTTGAGCTCATTGAGCTCATGTGTGGTCATCACGTAAGGTGCTCTAGATATAGGCTCAGCTCCTAGTATAAGGTCTATGTGAAAATCAATTGCCCTAGGTGGAGGCATACCAGGTAGCTCAGTAGGAAATACATCTACAAACTCATGCAAAATAGGATAATCCTCGAGTGAAGGCTCCCCCTCTGAATCCTCCTCTCTTTCACTAATGGTGATGGAAAATAACTAACATCCCTTCCACACACACTGCCTAAGATGCACAACAAAAATCATGCAAAGGGATACGGGTCTTTGTACGCCAAATATCACCATAGAAGTATCGTGATCATCAACACACTCAACCCTCTTCTGATGATAATCCATCTTGGCATTGTGGGAATATAGCCAATCCATGCCAAGGACTACATCATAAGAACCTAGAGGGATAATGTGAAGATTAGTCATCATGATTAAATCTCCAATCTAAATCTGACAGCTGCAAACTAAGGAACTAACAGACACTCTAGCTCCTGAAGCTAACTCGACCTCCCAATAGACATCCTGTCTCACTACCACCAGCCCATAATGCTCCACTACATAGGGAGATATAATGAAGTTTGTGGCTCCTAAATCAAACAAAATAGAAATACTGATACCTTGAATCATACCTGTGGCCTCTATGATCGTGGCCTCATGCTCGGCCTGGCAGTTATCAACCGTAGAAAAAACTCTATGGGATCTACCCATATCTCCAACTGTAGGCTCTAAGGTATCCCCTCTCTGACCACCAGCTAATTGTCCCTATAGTAACTCTCTGTCTATATGACCCAAACCACCATAAGTGTAACATGGCCTTTGGGTCTGAATCTATACTCCCTGTGATCTAGACTTCTGTGGTCCTCTAGTCCTATTGGAACCACTATAACCACCCCTAGAGGATGGCTGAGTCCTAGCCAGTTGTGCCTGAGGGGTCTATGTCCTCTCATCATGTCTAGGACCTTGTGACTGCCACTATTTGGGCTTAGAGCCCTAATAACCCTGTGAAGGCCTCTGCCTAGAATCCTGTTGAGATCTCTGTTGTTGAGACTATTCACCCTTAAAGGATCCTGCTGAGTGATTCTATTTCCCTTTCTAAGGGGGTCTCTACTATCCTGACTGATGGGAAGAGGGGTTTCAGTGTTGAGACTGATCCTGGGACTCCTATCTAGTACAAATGTCCTCAGCTACAAGTGTCATCTTAATTGTCTCTCTGAATGTGGTAGGAAAGGCTAGGCATACTGTGCCCTCAAGAGACATATTAAGTCCCTTAATGAAATGGTGGATACATAGTTTCTCATCCTTCATGTAATCAACATATCGAAGGAGCTTGAGAAACTAACTTTCATACTGGGCCACTATGAGGCCTCTCTACTGGAGATCATGGAACTCCTCTATCTATCTCTGTCTAAAATACTCAGAGAGATACCTCTCTCAAAATTGGGCTACAAAAGACTCCCAAGTGAGTGTGTCAATACTCACTCCACCAATGGACACCTCCCGTTCCCACCAAGTGGAAGCCTTCTCTCATAGGAAATGGATTGCAAGTCATGCCTTTAGATTACTCCCATAAGGTCACAATCCAAAACACCATTGTAAATTTTGTAACTAGGCCTCTGCTACTGACCTGTCAGTGTATCCCAAAAACAAGGGTGGCTAGAGTCACAATAACTCTCAAATCTCATCTCCAACATCTCTAGGGGGTCTTTCTCTAGCACGTATCTCATGCTCGCATGGTATTACAACCTGATGAATTGACTCACCCTCATGATCACCATGACCCTCAAGAGACCTGGGTGGGGGACTCCTACTTCTCTCTCTGCTAACTGCTCTATCATCTTCTGAAATATGTGCTTCCACTTCAGGAATCTATTGCTGAACTATGGGTGATAGTCTCTACTGAATCACCCCAATCAGACTTTGGAGAACATCCAAAATATCCTGGTTAGGGTTCTGAGGTGGTGGAGCTGGTGGAGCTGGTGGATCCTCCTGTTCTTCCCCAACATGTACAGCTCTACGACCTCTACCTTGTCAGGAAGCTCATGTGATGGCAGATATCCTACACAATAATTTAAGTTTGAATCAGTTGAAAAGTAATGGGTTAGGCTCCTAGTGTTGAAACATCGCTCTGATACCAAAATTTCATGCCCAAAACTAGGGCAAAACACACAGACAATTTTTTTTTAAAACATAAGTACATACAACTAACAATGGATGTGTTGAGAAAAGGTGATAACATGGCGAAGTTAGTGTTCGAGTTGCAAGGTATATTCATAGATTGAATTAGGGTCAGGTCACATACGGATGCAAAGTTGAAGCATCAACTTGTTACACGGGTTATATGAACTCTAGGGTCAGGTTGAATTAACTATGGTGTTATGTTTAACCATGTGTAGTATCATGATAGTAATTTAATTGTTAAGAACATATGTTGAATTAGGTTGACCTAGAAATTACTTTAATTCATAAACTAAATTACAACTTTATCCATTTAAATATAGTACTAATTCCCTTTCAACCTTAGTTACTTACGACATTTAAATTAACCCTTAGACATGATCCTCGGTCAATCAAGTTTACTAAACAAAAACTATTTCAACCCTAAAACATTTGAAAGTCAGTTAATTAACCCTATCTATATAACATCTATAAACAACCCCAATATAGCTATTTCACACACATTAGTTAAATAAATAAAAGAGAACTAAATTAATTACAAGAAATAATATGTATAACCTTTCTTAATTATCCTTGGACCCACTTAAACATATATACTAAAATATCCACTAATATAAAAACTAATTAAATTCTACTCCCTTTTAAAAAAAAAAACAGACATGAAACATTTACCATTTATCATAATTTAAATTTAATAACAAACTCACTATACAAAAAAATACTAATTAAAATCTAATAATCAAAATCTAATCTAATTCCTAACCTACTAATATCAATTTTAATTAAATTTTCCCCTTTAAAAAAAAACACATACAACCATAGTCCATTAATCCTTTAATAGAAAATTAAATTAACCTCTAACCCTTTTGAACACATGAGAAACATATTTGAATTATCAAACTAATATCAATGATCCATTTTAAATAATTAGCCATTGGATAAAATAGACTATTATTTTAAAAAATTGATTCCATAGGAATTAAATCTGAACATGTTAAAAAAATTCATTAATTACTAATACTAATCAACTATTCTAACTAACCCTACTAATATAAACCTATTTACCTACTAACCTACTAACCTACTTATCCCCTATGCCATCACCCATCCCTTCCCTCTTGGCCCATGTACCAAGTGGGAGAGGTGACAAGACACAAGTCAAAATCTGCATAGGGTTTCAAATTTCTAAGAGGAGTGCAGGTTTAAAGGAAAAGGTTTGGGGCCCACCAACTACAATCAATGCAATTCCAAGGAGGAAATTTTGCATGGCAAGGGTATGTTTAGTTTATTTTCATTTAATTTCTTTTCAAACATTTAAACCAGTCCCTTCCTTGCACCCAAATAAAGAGGTATAAAGGTAAGGGAGAAGATATGTGTTGGGCCCACAGGGATGGGTGCAAAATATCATGCCTCCCTATTAATTAAAACCTATGTATTAGAACTAAAGGGGTAATTAGGGGTGGTTAAATGAGGGGAATATAAAGGGAATATTCTCTGTGTAAAGAAGAAATTAAATTCCTCTTCATACATTTTTCAGAAAGTATTTTTGCTCTAAAATCTTGAAAATGTCATTGATATTATTTGGTTTTAGCTTCTATCATATTGGTTTCTTAGTTTTATCATTGAAGTAGTTAATTTTATGTATTTAAATTATTTTATTAGTGCAATACACTAAGGTAAGGGAGAAGATATGTGTGGGGCCCACGAGGATGGGTGCAAAACATCATGCCTCCCTATTAATTAAAACCTATGTATTAGCACTAAAGGGGTAATTAGGGGGGTTAAGTGAGGGGAATATAAAGGAAATATTCTCTATGTAAAGAAGGAATTAAATCTCTTTTCATACATTTTCTAGAGAGTAGTTTTGCTCTAAAATATAGAAAATGTCATTGATATTATTTGATTTTAGCTTCTATCATATTGGTTTCTTGGTTTTATCATTGGAGTAGTTAATTATATGCATTTGAATTATTTTATTAGTGCAATACACTAAGTGAACTATAAACTGAATATTAGTATTAGTTGATTTTTATATTAATATACTAACTTGTTTGATTTACTATTGTTATCAAGTTTATCTTTCCTTCTCAAGAATTGAGGTTGCAATGAAGGTTTTAAGGTAAAGTGTTGAACCTGTTGAAACAGAATATATATTTCCAAAAGTAGAATGGATTATTTTTAACTTAAAAACTTACAATCAAATATATTATAGAGATTACAAGATTCATAAATCCATAAGATTTTATATGCTATGAAAAACTATTACATTGCCGTTATTTTCAATATGGGATATCATTCTACCATGTAATATTAACTTTATTATTCTAAAGAATAGAATATAATAGGCATGAAACTAAAGATTCTTCATTTACATTATGGTAATCTTTCAAAATATAACTAAACATCTTCAAGATGGAAGATCTATACAATCAATGGATAGCACACAATGTTTCTTTCTTTAATGAAGCTATTACATAATAAATAAGAACTCTTCACATCTTACTTGATAAAGTTTTCAATATGAACATTACAACACTTAACAAGAAATGAATCTCAATACAAAAGGAGTAACTATGCAACATTAAAGTTGCTCTCACACAACTACACTAAAATATAGATTTTTCTCAAGCTTTTTCACAATCATCTTTACTTCAAAATCTGCAAATACATGAGAAGAACCATGGGAAGCTCACCTCCCATCCTAGGTCTCAAGGAAACCACCCCAGAGCTAGGAGAATCGGTAGCCAATGGGTGACAATCACACATCCACATACATGAATACAACAAAAAAGAACACCCTCCCAAGGCTTGCACAAATGTATTCACCATGAACCCATATCAATGGGTGAAGGTGGATATCTATCTAGAAGAATGCCAAAATAATATATACAAATAGCATGTCTCTTCAAGGCTAATACCACATACATCTTTCTATCCAGTATCCTCATTATCTCCCCCAAAATTAGGATCAAATATAATGGCATGCAAGGGCCCATACACCTTGCATTTTTTTCCCCTCTTCTCTCTATGAGAAGAGACTCTACACTATCATGGAATCCAACCAACCCATTCTCCATACATGGCCACTTCTTCCCTATCCAAGGGTGAGTAATGCCATCACACCCTTCACAGAGCTCTCATATTCAAAAACAAAGATAAAACTATAAGCAAGAATTCAAACCCAAAATCTCATTCCCTTACATAACAACAATACAATACATTTCACATATGCAAGAGAATTAAAATAAACATACAAATCTAATTGCAACAAAACAAAGCACTTTCATGAAAATGGAGACCAACCTTTAGAATGTGTTATGAAAAATAAATTTTGAGAAGAGCCTAATCCCTTATGCTTTTTCTATCCAAACCCTAATGTGTCTAAAAATAGAGAGTGGGTGAACACCCACTAACTCTACCAAGGGTCTCTAAAAAGACCTCCAACTTCTACCCTCCCACCAACATTAAATTCAGACTTGACCCTACAATCCTTTGGCTTTTCCTTGTCCCCTATCATAAATTCCAGAGTGGAAAGGAGTTTGGGTTTGGGTAAAAGGTCAAGACTTATTCCATTTTTGTAGCATGTGGAAAATGGGTCATAACATTGGGCACCAAGGCCACTAGGGGATTCTAGATGTGTCAAAAACATTCCTAACCCATACCCCTATCACTAAGGTACTTGAATTTTGCTAAATTTGACTATTAGGACCTCTTTTTGGCCTCTAGACGTGACTAGAAAAGAATTTAATCTAAATGATCAAATTGGTGGAACTTTCCAAGTATCTCCAACAAGGGGTTTAATTAGGTTCCTAATGAATCAGTTGGGCTTAGGTTTACATTGTCAACCTTAGTAGATATGTCATTACATAAACACATAATGAGTGTCAAGTGACACTATAAAATGACATAATACAACATTGACATGTCACTAATTACATAATGAAAACACCTAATACATACATACAATTTTACAGTCATGAATAAAATCACTTAACAACGAGGTTCAAACCTCTTCATTAGGTTCAACCTTGGCTTTACAGTTTGCACATATGGTTGGTTACTGATTCTCTAAGTGATTCCATGGTTCTCTTTCCTGCACACCAAACTCAAGCATCAATAGTCCAAGATAATAAAATCACATGCAATATACATATTAAATTCATACTTAGCAACATTAATCAATAAGAAAAATTAAATTCATAATTACAATTTTCATACAGAAATGTTTAAAACATAATAATTCCATAATCATCATTCAAAACATCCATAAAATAATCAAGTTTAATCATGATCTGATGTTCTCATTAATTCACCTATCTAAACATGTATAATCAAAATCAACCACATGTTCTAGGTCTAATCCATATCAAAATGCAATCCATACAATGTAATCATCATCATAAACATAATATCTCGAGTCTCTCTTGGGATAATAAAAAAGTGTATCAATGTATCAACTGAGGTATGATGGGTCAGGGTGAGGCCTCACAATTAATGGCCCTTACACATTCTCTTCCACACTCCTCATTAATGAATCTTACACCCTCATTAATAGCAGGCCTTCTAGAGTCTTCTCCCCTTCCATTTCTTCTATAAATAGGATAGATTTTGAGCTCAAATGGCCCTTTCTTTGCCTTAAACTTTAGAGTCTTTTATTGTATTTTTGTAATGCTCCTAATTTTGAAGAGTTGAAAGCATTCTTATGCTGCCCACATTTGGAGGATTAAAGGAGAAAACTCATGTTGCTCAGAATTTAGGACTTTCATATTGCATTTTAGCTTCTTTCTTGCTTATATTGTTAGAATCTTCATTCTTAGAGATAGAATGCATATTTCTCAATCATTTAGATTACATTTCATTTGAATCTTCCATTCTTAGATTGTATTTGTCACTAGAATATGCATAATCTGAGGGCTATTATGTCATTTTTCATACTCCTAAATAGGAAGCAATAGATCAATTTTGGTGATTTTTATGCTTGATAACCTCTTGTGTTCACTAATGAAATGATCTATTTAAGTATTATGTCTCTCTTAATAGGTACAAAAATCACACACACACACACACCATAACTCAAAAATTTCCTATAGATAATGTGCAAATGTACCCTCAATAATACGTACTACAAGAACATTTATAATCTTTCATGATCTGTTTCAACCATCACAAGATGTCTATCACAATAGAATATCATGATCTATTTAAGGAACTCATTCAACCATGAAAGATATTATCATTCATGATCTGTTTCAGCCATCATAATATGTCTATCACAATAGAAGTCTTGGAAAGTGGCAATGCAAGCAATTGTTATTTTGTCATTGCTGTCAAACCTTACCTGGTGAGACTATTTTTATCTATTTGAGTACCATATCTATTGGTGATGAAGAAGATTTAACAAGAAGACCAAGTGAATGGTTGAGTTAAGGCAAATAAAAGGGTACTTGATCAATTGGCACTCTGGAAAAGTGATTAGTTGTTTATCTTTTAGAGATAGTTTTTCTGGCTATTATGTGCTGAGCAAGTTTGGCTTGTGCCAAGAAAAGTTGCTTGTGTCGAGCGAAGTTGTTTTTGATGAGCAAGTTTGTTCAATGTCAAGCACCAGTGAAATTGCTGAGTGAAAATAGTGATGTTGGCCGACATATAGTAATTGGATTAATGATGAGATTTGAGATATCTGGTTGACTTAGTTAATTTTATTGGGATATGTAATGTTAATTAAACATTGATCCATGTCATTTAATGTATGGGTAAACATAATTAATGCATGGTTTCAATATTTAATTAGAGACTACTTTGGAGAAGTAAATGTAATGCAATGATGGAATGATCCATTGGATCTGACCTAACCTAAGCTCTATGATCTTGATTAAGCGGAAAAAGATTTATCTGACCTAGACAAAGAGGTATATGATAATCTCAGGGGGTTATTCATTATGTGCTACTTAATGTGAAGTACATGTGTGTATGCAACATGATTGCATAGTTGATTTACTGATTAGCATGATGTAGCAGAGAAGTCTGATATAGAAGCAGAGAGTTGCATGTGTGATTGCTTGACCGATTTCCAAGCAGATTAGAAGATTGAAATGACAATGCAAGCCATCCAGTAAGTTAACATCAGAGCTATAATTGGATCTGAATTTGTAAAGTAAGTTGTATGTATCAGATCACAAATGCTTATTACTTTCTAACCATTATATCAGTTAAAATCCTTTAACAAGGTTGACCTAACAGTCATTTGTATAAATCCTCTAACAAGGTGACATTCAAGTGGAATGTTTTAAGTCCTCTAACAAGGCCACTCCTGATAGGGTGATTAAATCCTTTAACCAGGTCACACCTAACAGTGTGTTATTGTAACCTTTAATAGGGTTGGTTCCTCATAGAGCTCACTTCAGAAGAGTGAAAACTTGGTAGCATGTTACTGGTGGTTTTTCCCATATTGGGTTTCCACGTTAAATACTTGTGTCAACTTGTGTGAATGTTTATGGTTTTTTTTACTGTTATATTTCTACAAGCTAATTTCATTAGACAGTAAACTGCATGTTTAAGTTGTTGACATATGCTACTGCTACTGAGTAGATCTAAAATATAGAAAAATTTTATTTTCTATATCTAGACCTGAGGATAATTGATTCACCCCTCCCCTCTCAGTTATTCTAAATTCATTCTAACAATTGGTATTAGAGCATTGGTCTCCTGAAAAAATTTTGAAGGTACTTGGAGTGAAAAGATCAAGATGTATAAGGAAGTTCCGAAGCTAAACAAAGATAACTTTCCTGCATTACAGAGTTTGATGAAACTACATCTGGCTAGTATTGGAGATAATGCTAAGGGACTTATTAAAAATGACTATGTATCACCTACTACTGCTCTCACAGCTGCACAACTAAGAGAAAAGCAAGAGCACAATCAAGCAATGTTGGAGATTGCCTCCTCATTGAGCTATTCAAAGTTTTATGATATAAAGAGCTACACAAATGCAAATCAGATGTGGGATAAACTTGCAACTATCTATGGTGGAGACACAAATGTGCTGAGAGCTAAATCAGAGAGTCTAAGAGGTAAGTTTGATGAGATGAAAATGCAAGAAGGTGAAAATGTTAATCAGTATTATGGTAGAGTAAAAGAAGTTGTAAATGCCATTAGAGGAGCTAATGAAACAATAGATGAGAACACTATTATGAGTAAGGTACTAAGAAATTTACTTCCTGTATATGCTATTAGAGTTTCTGCAATTCAATAACTAAGATGTACTCCTAACAATAATCTGAATCTAGAAAATCTGATAGGCAGACTCACTACATTTAAAATGTCAAATTATGATAACTACAATCCATAAGGTATTGATTCTTCTTTTAGATCACAATTGGTTCTCAATAAATCTAAGAAAGTAAAGAAACATGTGAACAGTGATAGTGACACTACTGATGATGATCTTGAAGAACTCAAAGCACTTATGGAAAAAAGGCTATCTAGAGGAAAAAGAAAATATAGAGGTGAACTTCCTATTATTTATTTTTCATGCAATAAAGTTGGTCATATAGCTGCTAGATGTCCTGATAAGAATGAAAAAGATGAAAGAAGGGACAATAAATACAAAGAATATAAAGACAAAAAGGATGACTGAGACTTTAGGAAATATAAGGATTACAAAGACAAAGGTAAGAAATCTTGTTATATTGCTGAAGAAACTCCTGACAATGATACTGACAATTCTGATGATAATGATATAGAAGTTGTTTATGTTGTAATGAAAGAAGATTCTGATGATGATGAGAAAATTGCATTAATCTCTTATATGAGTAAAGACAATTGTTGGAT
>MU227262.1:988981-1001566 GCA_018584345.1 Thuja plicata | reverse complement strand
ATATATATATATATATACACCCACACAACATATAAACAAATTTCCTCTGCTTTTTTATTATTTTAATCACCTAGTAAGAATGTGAAGCATGTAACCAAGACACTGATTTCTAGTATTTGTATTTAAATTTAAAAAACAATAAGCTTATGGTCATTCCTACAAGTAAAAAATGATCCAGATCACATTTACAAATATAGATCTAATCTAGAACATAAAATAAGAAATTATATAGAGCGAACCAGTTCCTAAAAAATAAAATAAAATATACATGAATAAAATTACGAAAGAGTTGTAATTCAATTAGTGAGGGTGATTGTATGTGTTGTGATTATGTTAGCCACCAACATTCAAACTGTCAAAGATATGATAGTGTGATGAGGTCGGGATCATGTCATGGACAACTTTGGTAGAATGAACACTCCTTCATTCTTGACTCTCAACCAAACATGCACTAGCATAGGTTCACATTTGCATATTAGATAACAAATCAAACTCATAAATGATATGAAATCCTCCACACACAAAAAAAATAGTTTATATTATATATCAACTCTTACCTAAAATCACTTCATTTAAATATCTATCATTAAACAAAAAAAACTATCGAATAAGGCAATGTATAGACCACAATTAGTTCCTAAAAAATAAAATCAAATAAAGAATAAAAATACCAAAAGGGTGTAGCTCAATTAGTGAAGGTGATTGCATTTTCTATGATTATATCATCCACCAAGATTAAAACTATCAAAAATATGATACAGAGATGAAACTCGGATCATATTGGAGATAACTTTGATAGAATAGATACCCCTTCATTCTTAATTTTCAACCAAAGATATACTAACATAACTTCGTACTTGCATATCAAATACTAAAACAACTTATAAAAATATAAAATCAGACACACTCACACACTTACACTTATTCTAACTCAGAGAAATATTCTAACTATAAGAGAAAGAGAATCCTAATCAAAATAAGTTAAAATAACAATTTAAACCAATTCAAACTTAAAGGTAAATCAAAATTGCAACTCACACATTATGTGTAATCAAAGTTCAAACTCATTGCAACGTCCATTTAGTTATCAATTATTATTTTCCCACCAAGCACAAATCCATGTTGCTTATTTTCTAATTTTTTTTTTGGTTTCATAGTCCTCAAAACATTCAAGATGCTTTCTCTTTTTTGTGTCCACTTATATGATATCTTATGATAGTGCCACTCTCACATGATTGCATTAGGTCAATGATACACAAAAGGAATATGCTCTAACAAAGAAAAATAAAGATGTGACAACACTAACAAAACAAATGTTTAGTTAGAGGAAGTGGGGAAAACCCCAACTAAATTTAGTCATTCTTTATTAGCTAACTACAAGACCACCACCTTGCTTTCTTGGTAGAATCTAAATCCATAAAGAGTTCTTATTAACAACAATTAGATTTAGATGTGAGTTAGCAATTGGGCCAACAGCTCTAGAGGATCGGATAGAATTAGAACAATGTGTTGATAAATACTCATGGTCGTCAAAGCTCGTCAATTAAAGTGGGCCCACCAATAAATTCAACGGGAATAAATATTAATTTTAAATCCACCAATCAGTGGGTCTGCTCGTTGCCCTTTCCAATGTAGAAAAAGGATTGCTCAAGGCATTTAAATTGACGGTCTGCAACGCCTCTCATAGGGATTTTTTTATTTTATTTTTCCTTTTAAAATTATTAAGAGTTCACGGTAAAAAGGTATTTATTTATTGTTTATTGGTAGTTGTTATGGTGTATATTATAATGTTTAAAATATGAGTTTTGCTAGGAATTAAGTAATCATATGTTCGAATATTTTTATTGATATAGGTAATTTTTTTGTTGGTACAAGTTAAGAATATTGATAATAATTTGTTAGAAAATAATTAATCAAGGATCAAATATTTTTATTGGTTTACGTTTATAATGTTGAAAACAATTGGTTGGTTGTGTAATTTGTTCTTTTATTGCATCTTTCGAGGGATTAATGTTTAAATTTATTGTAAATTTTTTTTTTTTTTAATATTTCAATCATTTTTAAATAATTTTGGAAAAAGGTCTCTTAGCTATTTGGGTCTTGGATAAGTCACATCCTTATCCTCCATTTGCACACCTTCTCTTTATTTGTAGTTTGTTTAATGATATTTTTAGGTTAAAAATTATATCCATCTAAAATCAAATTGATATGTGTATTTTCAGAAATGGTAGTGGCTTGCTTTGCTTTTAGTTATGTAGTTAATTATAGTTTTAATTTTGTATCTAAATTCAATAATAATTCTATTATAAGTATTTCATATATTAATTTTTAATTGTTATAATTTTTTATAATTATAATATAAATAATTATTTTTTATAATTCAAAAATTATATTGGTAACTTAATTATAATGATAATTGAAATTTTAAAAATCTTAATCTAATTATAGTCCTAAATCTTAATTATTAATTAAGTGAACTTCTTAACCATAATTTTAATTTTCATTAAATATATTTTAAATCTTAATTTTATTTATAATTAATTTTCATATAATAATTAAATTATTTTATAAAATATTAAAAAATCAAAATTTTGTTTTAATTATTTTGTAAAATATAATAAAAATATTCATTTTATTTTACTAATATATTTTTTAATTATATATGATCAATAATATTAATTGTATAATAAAGTTTAAAAATAATTGATTTTGATTGGTAGAAATAAGAATTTTAAATGACTAATTAGAAAAAACTTATTGCAATAAATAGTACAATTAAATGTTTTGCTGCCTATTTCACTAAGGAAAAATAAGATTATACTAAAAGATAAGATAAGATAAGATAAATTTATTAATGTCCAACAAGAGACCAAGAAGGGTCTAAGGGACTGGAAAGGTACAGCAAAAGGAACAGTGAACCAACAGACCACCAAACAATGGCCGGGAAAACAACCAAGAGAAAGAAGAGAACAAGAAACAACAGGCAAGAAGAACAAACACAAGAGAATGATTAAGGATCATTTTTAGGTAGAAAGAAATCCAAAACTGAAGGATAATGATCCACATGAGCAAGAACCTTGGGTCGTCGTTGTGAGTTGCTAGAGATGTGTCGCACGGGTAAAGGTGTTGCGGGGTCTCACAGATCTGAGTATGCTCGTGGAGCTGTACAGTCTCACGTAGATAAAGTGCCAAGCATCAATTAAAAGAAAGTTATAATGATTTTAGAAGTTTCATTATCTTATAATATTAAATATTGATGTTGATTTTTTAAAATTTACTCTATTCATCAAAAAAAAAGTATAATAGAAATATATCTTACAGATTCTTAAAAGATATATATGAAAACTTAAAATGAAAAATATTACACTAAAATTGGAAAGTGTGCCTTTTAAAAAGTAATGTAAGATGAGGGAAATTAAATATTGAGTTAAACAAATTTTACAATTAATAAGCAAAGTTTTTTTATACAAAATATGATAAAAAATAATAAAAAATTAGTTAAAAAAAAAAAATTAATAGAAACATTTGTTATGAAATTAGAAAGTGTGACTATTAACAATTAATTTAAGATAGAATATTTAAATAAATTAAATAATTCAATAAATAAAATAAAAAAATTTAAATTGATTTATAAAAATATATCTTCATATTAAATTAGACATAATGTTTATTAGAATCTATTTTAAGTTTAAATATTTGAAAAATTAAAAAAATTAACAAATTAAATTAAATTTATAATAGAAACATTTCCCCACAATTTTTTTAGAAATAAGCTTTGTAAAATTTGTATACAAAATATGATATATTTTTAATTTTTAAAATTTTAATTTTTATATATATATAAATAACTCTACCTAAACTTTAAATCAAAATCCTTAACCCTAATCATAAACCCTAATCCTAATGAAAAGCTTAACTCTAACCATAATACAAAAGCTAAGATATCTTTTGAACTTGTTTAAAATACAAATATAATTAATTTAATTGAAATAAATATTTATTTATTGTTTTGCTCAATAATAGGCCTGAGCCATGAAGTTTTTATTAAATTGAATAAATTTTGCAAATTAATCATCATTGCACTTTATTTATAACTATGGTTGTTTTTATTATGGATTATTGCCCATATAAATCAAAATGTATTTTAGCTTGAAAGATTATTCTAAAGTACTTCTTTATAGTGTCTTTCCTTATATTTATGTTTCGTTATGTATTATGTATTTGGATGTCAAATGTGATGTTCGATTATTTTGATCCTTGGTAAGTTCCCTGTTTTGAGTGACATTAGCTAGAATGTGAAGAAATAATACGTTGGCTAAGCCTGGGAGCCTTGGAAAATACCCAGCTTTAGTTAATACAAACTCTGATTATTGATTTTCTTCATGCATTGAGGGTTTTCTTTTTAGACTTGTGTCTGACCTTAATATTTTGAGCTTAATGTGGCATTTGCACCCTATACACAATTCATTCTTTTAAATTATTCTTGTATAGATGCAGCAAATTAAAGTACAGAGAATGGCAGAAAAGTTCTTAATTCTTAATTCATTTGCTAGAGATAGCATCCCAAATTTGTTTAGTTCCTCTCTTATGGAAACTTAAACATCTACATGTTATAGATTATTATAAGAACTTTAACTGAAACTCAATAAAAGCTTTAGGGATCCGTCTTACAACATCGATTCTAATATTACTAAAAATGGAATCATTTATCTGTTCCCGGATATAATGAATGACATAACCTTTTTAATGCCTTTTCTAGATTGAATGATTAACATGGCAATTTTATAGACGGAATAAAGAGGAAGTACTTAACATTCGTCAGGCATATTTCCCCTACCAATGATGGTTTTAATTACCCCAATTTTCATAAAAGAAAGCATCTTTATATATCTATCTAGTAAGAATAGTCTATTAATCTATAAGTTTTACTGCAATTATGTAAGCAAAGAAGGTACGACTAAAAGAAATTGCCCAGAGACATTATAGCATCTTTAGGTTTTAACCATATGATAAAGTAACCTGTAGGTATGGACAGGGAGCTAATTAACCCTAGTATATACAAGTCTTAAAATATAAAAGCAAGCCCATATACAAAATTTTCAAAAGGGGATGATAATAAAGTATAAGATACTAACATAAGGCCTTAAAGGCCAGGCTTATTTGCGGTGGATAATGATCATCTACTCCTCTAATCCAGAGTCATCATTCCTTTTGGATGTCTTTTTCCATGGGTGATTCCCTCCGACAATGCTTTTGACCTCCAGATGTAGTTGCTCCTTTGGAAGTGAGGACAAGGTGTCTGGGAGGTCGAATCCTTCCTCTCTAAAGTATTGAAGAATCCATTCGTTATTATCCGTAGGTTCCACATTCAATCACTTGATCAAGAATTAGGAATTTCTTTTCATCTTCGACCAGTGATTATTAAATAATAATTGGTCCTTGATAAAATGATTTGACGCCAAGTGAAGTTAGCATGGTTGAATAGCGCCTCAAATTCAGCCTGCATGTATTCCTCAAGGGGATGAGAAAATGATCGTTGATGCTATAGAATTCCCTTTCTTAGCCAAAGAGGTATTTGTCAAGGAATAACTTCTTTCAGATCTCCACTATCCTATCCTTTGGGATGTCTTCCATTAAGAGGCAAGTAATTAGCGTACCTACCAAGTGGCCATTTTAAGATTAATTTTTCAAGACACTTAATCCACTATAAGATTTACTGTGCAGCAGTAAGTCTCAAGAGGTACACCTGCCTGAGTCTATGGAGCTCAATGTGAAGGAGGATTTAATCCTCATTAGTTAGTCTTTTACTTGCTAGAATCGAGAGTTGGGAGTCATAGATTCAAGAATTGATTCTTTATTTAGATTCTACGAGAAAAAGATCTAACAGGGCCTCAGGGTCAACTATCTAGATTTTCCTAGCTATTTTGGTCAGGAGCACAACAGAGTTGTCAATTGTGATCAATATCATAGGGCTAATCAAGTTGTACCTACTCATAAATAGTTGGTTGGGGAGAGGACTTCATTAGTTGCACCATCCATGGATTCTACCATCGATAAAGTTATCATTGCTTCTCAGATGGATGCAGCTGACAGGATCAACCATATTTTAACTATAACTGCCGCCATTATGTCTGATACACTGGGCAGATATATTTTGTCTAGATAGAGCTAACACATATCATAATCAAAGGCATCATCTAGTGCATGCCCGAGAAATCTTGAGGCATATAGAGTTTTTGGTATTCCTAGCCCAAATGATTTAGGAGGTCTTTCAGGATCTCAGAGTCACTTGGATATGGCACTTTATTTTTTCGAGTAGCTTCTCTACTCATATTCATATTTTGCAAAGAGATAGAGGATACTAGTAAAGTTGTCAGAGATATCATAAGTGTCTCGTAGTGCCTTGTAGTTCTACCATCCCAAAGCATGCCATCAATTCATACACACCATAGTTCACAGCATGACCCACTCACAAATCACTCTAGAACTACAGATGCAAAGATACGAGTTGGAGATTTTTATATCACAAATGAGGGTTGATAGGGAGATTGTCCACTTACTGAACTAAGCTCTAGTTCACCACAAGTTCTACTAGGACTTCCTAGGTATTTCTTGATCACTAAGATCCTAGGAGGGATCCAAATCCAAATTCCTAACCCACTTCTTCAACTTTCCTATCAATTTCAACTTCTCCTCTTACCTATGCTTCCACTGAGCTCACTAGGGTAAGCTCTCCATTCAACTCACCAACCCTATTGAATGACCTTTCAAGAGTTAGGGTATATTCTTAACTCATTTTTGTCCTCAAATGTAACCTCCATCAAGTTTTAGGGTTCATTTTCCCACCACTTCTCAATCTTCCTAGAAACCAAGGCTACAAGATTTTAGGTCTCTATTAGCCCTATTTCATAGGATTTTGGCTTTCTTTTCAAAAACTTCCACACAACCCCTCGAACCAAATTGTGATTCATATAAGCTTTAGAAAAAAACAAGATATTTTATTTGTATTAGGCTCTAGATTTGTTTGTACAACACTAAACCCTATTTTCTCTTTTTTCTATTTTCAATCCACCCCTGCAAGTTTGACTCTTTGTTCCTCTTGTTTCCCTAGTCAGGCTATGAACAAGCTCGCCTAGGGCAAGAGCCCAAAGTTCACTGCTAGCACTTATAACTCTCTAAAAAGGGAAAAAAACTATACATAGACCCCATTTCCATTCCACCAAGGCTCGGGTGTTTGCCACGATAGGAATTTCTTATGGAGCCATTTTTGTATTTACAACCCTGACTGGTCCAGAGAACCTAGAAAAGGGACATAATTTAAATTGTAATTCAAAATAAAAAATAAAGACTAAACTAATCCACACGGTATTGAAAAACAATCACTCCTTCTTAATTAAATTAAAAATAAAGTAGATTCAATCCATTAAGTCATTCTGTAACACAAAACAAGAAAACTGCAACTGTCACAGTGAACTGTCTAATTATATCTCTTGGAAAATGCACCCAAAAGTGTCCAACCTTCATACATGGCCTCAAAAGTTATTAAATAGGTCTCCTTGACCTATTCCAACTGATCAAACCAACACATAACTTCCTTTGGGCAGTTTGCAACTTCTTTTCAAAATGTTGTCGAACAACTTTTCAAAGTTGAAAAAGTTGCTCGACAACTTTTACATCTTTATGACAAAGGGTATCTCTTTCTTGTATGCAAGTATTTTTTTTTTTTTCGCATGCTCTTCTCCCCCTTTGACATTAATGAAAAGGGCATCGCTCTACTCTATTCAATCATGCTAACTAATCCCCCTAAGTAGTAATCTTGAAAACACCAATCCATCTTGAAAGATATCTCCATGAAGTCCTATGGATTGATGCAACCTTATGTATCTTAGTTCCATTCAGGAGGGGAAAATCGCCCCTAACTTTCCTTTGAGGTGTGTAGGAGTATACTATTTTTTTGCATTGCCCATACTCTTCTTTCTCTTTGACTTATTTCTGGGCTTCTATCTTTTATCCATTCTTATCTTCTCTTTCCCTTTGTCATATTTCTACATTCATTTGATTTTTTAACCTTTCCTATTCACTTTCTGCATCTTAGTCCAAGTGATCTTCTACACCTTCTTGTTCATCCCTACCAAACCATATTTTTTCACTTTCTTGCTTTTGTAATATTTAATAATATGTTCAAATATGTTACATCTAAGATGAATAATAATCTTCTATCCACTCTCTTCAATTATCTTAGTAGCACATAGACTGGTAATGCGATCAAATATATTGCATGCAAAATATCTGGATCTTTCCCTTTTAACAGTGTTATTCTTCTTTCTTACACCATTGCATATAGTTGGGTCATGATCATGGCTTTTACAACTAGAAAATTTATTTTTCTTTCTACCATTCACATCTTTATGACAAACCTTACCACAAAAAAAGAACCTACCACTAAATTTCTGAGCTTTAAGCATGCTTGCTGAAGTCTTCTTGATTTTTTTCATTTGTCTTTCAAATTTAGGATTATCTTGACCAAATCTATAACTTTCTCCTTTCTCAAATCTAAGACCACAATTTTTTTCTAAATTCCTATGACCTTTAATAAATGAATCAAGTTTTGTCGAACTGATCATGAGATTATCCGTGTATTCATTTGCAATCACAATCTCTTCTTTAATAACTTTAGCCCAATGATCATCATTTGGTTTATTCTCTAAGATTAGGCAAATGTGATCTTTTTCAACCCCTTTCTAGTCTGAACACCGGTGTTCCTATCACCAATAATCTGGTCTTCAAAGTGATTTAATCTCAAATACCTTGGTGTCTTCTTCCTTACCCTTGGTTCTTGTGTTCAATCTTCTTCACTTCTTTAGGTTTCATCATTTGTAATCACCAGACCACTTTGGACTTGGTTTTGAACTCGATGTTGTAGTCCTTGATTAGTACTGACATTCTGATCATCAAAATCATAACCAACAGATCTGGATAGATTCTCAAAACTTTCATCAACTCTTACATTTTCAATTTCCACTATCTTCTTCAACCTCTTGTTGTAGCACCAATTTGTCTATCTTTTGGTAGAATATCCAAGAAGAAAATCATCACTTCTTGCATCAACTTGCCTATATCCTCATCTCTTTTGATGTAGCATCTACTACCAAAAATATAAAATACTTGACTATAGGAACATTCCATACCATATCTCATAAGGTTTCTTACATGTATCTCCTTTGATTTGCACTCAGTTGAGATTATATACTGCAATGTTAATCGCTTCTCTCCAAAATATCTACATAACATTCCATTCAAGAATCATGTTCCTAACAATATCAAGAATGGACTTGTTCTTCATCTCTACTACTCTATTCTATTATGGCATCCTCAAAGAAGATACATGTCTCTTTATTCCATTATTTTTTACAAAAATAATAGAACTCACCTTATGTGAACTCACCACCTCTGTCTAATCACAAACATTTCAGCTTTATCCTTATCGGAGTCTCAACCATGTTATTGAAGATCTTAAACTTATCAAAAGCTTCAAACTTCTCCTTCAATAAATTCACCAATACCCTCCTAGAATAATCATCAATGAGAAACATGAAATACCTATCACCTTTCATGATTCTTATCTTAGCAAGACCACATAAATCAGTATGAACAAGATCTAACAATCCATTAGAATTTTATGATTTATAATGGAAAGTAACTCTTCTTTTCTTTCCTAATTGGCATTCTTTGTAAATAGTATTAGCAGGCTTCTTCCCTCTAGGCATATCTTTAACAACATGAGTATAAATTATTTCCACAATATTTTCAAAGTTCACATGACACAACCTCTTATTCCATAACCAGCTTTCATCTATTTGAGCAATCAAGCAACTTCTCAGACTAGTATTCAAATAAAATAAGTTACCTCTTACCTTGGATCTTGTTTCTATCTCTATACTAGAGTTATTCAAGATCTTTCATTTGTCATTCTTGAAGTGTGGGTCATAACCTTTGTCCATTAACTCTCCAACACTAAGAAGATTATGTTTCAAACCTTCAACATATAGTTCATCAAATGTATTATTCTTACAATCTAGAGAAATAGAACCTCTACCTCTAATCATACCACCAATGTTGTCTCCCCATCTTACCATACCACCATCATACTTCTCATAGCTTAGAATTTTTCTCTTATCAACACTTATATGGTGAGAGAAACTGTTGTCTATTATTCATTCATCCTTTTTAACAATTTGAGCAACTAGGGCTTTCTCTTCAATAACATAGTCAGTGGAACTAGTAGGCATAGGATTTGGAGGCTTAGAATCATCTTCTTTGATCAAAATGAAAGTAAATTCATCATCACTCTTATCAACTTCATTATATTCATCATTAATAACACCTTCATCATCAACAAAAAAGTAGCATTTCCTCTCAATAGTAGGTTTATTCTTCCATTTAGAAGCTCTTTTGAGACATCTAGAAGAAAAGTGTCCTATCTTGTTGCATGTAAAATATTTGAGAGACATCTTTCATTTATACTTAACAAACCCTTTAGGTAATCTTCTTGCAATTAGTGCTTCCAACTTGTGAAGTTCTCACTCTTCCTCTTCAAGTTCTTTCATCTCTTTCTCATATCTTGACATTCTCCTAGTGGATCATTCTCTTGGATCAGATCTCTGCAAGCTCTTTCCATACACAGTAGATTTAAATGTAGTCTCAACCTTAGTTAATGCACCACCAAATTCACTTAGCTCAAAATTAGTAAGCTTACCAATTAACTTGTCTCTTTTTATAGGTGTCGTTGTCTAAATCTCTTCAATAGTTGCAACTTTGTGTTTGTAGGTAGGGGAAGGATCTCAATATTTTGAAAACAATCTCCTCATCTTCTAAAGTACCTCCAAAAAATTTGATAGCACGCACCACTTCATTTAGCCTAAGCATGAAAGAGGAGACCCTCTCATCTTCACTCATCTTCAAGGCTTTATATTGTCCCTTCAAGCTCTGTAACTTGGTAATCTTGACTTTCTTGTCTCCTTCATACAAGGTCTGCAACTTCTACCAAATTTCATTAGTAGTTTCTAACTCCATGTCATTTCTCATTTTGAAATCAGTCAAGGCACTCAACAAATCTTCCTTTATCATGATATTTGCTTTAGCATCACTAATCTCTTGTGGTGTAGTAGGATTTACAAGAGCAGTATAAGTAGACTTTGTAATCTCTCAACAATCTTCATCAATGCATCTGAGATGGACTCTCATGTGGATCTTCAATAAAGTTTAGTTAGTTTCATCAAACCTTGGACTGTCCTTGTATGTTGTCATCTTCGTCGGATCTCCCTCAAGTTGTTAGGATTCCTTTAAGCGACCAGCTCTGATACCAATTGTAAGAAATAAAACAACAATCAATTGAGAGGGGGGATGAATCAGTTGCTTCTAAATAACAATCTCTTCTAAACTCTTAAAACCCTTAAAAACACTTATGTCTAATTGCTAATGAATTAAGCAATCATCCACAAATCAGAGATAATTCACAACATATAACTTAGATATTTTTATCATGGAAACCCAAATTATAAAAACCACTGTGGGGCTTGAACCTACAATAAGTATATACCTTGTTAGAAGTATGGGCTTATTACAAATGATGAATACACGTGCATTCAGGCACACTTCCTAGAGTTCACTACTCAAAATGCCCCAAATGACAACCCAAATGAATGAATTCACCTTACAAGACCACTATAATGGTCAATTCAGACAACAATCTAAGATTTTTGAATTGTATAGTACCATCTACCTTATGCCTAGTTCAGTTCCAATGAAGTACAACATTGATACCTATTCTAATTGTGTGTGAGTTAATACACCATGAAATTAGGACAATTAACTACAATTCTATGGAAAGAAATAAACAAATTAATCTAAAGAATTGCATTTAAAATCCATAACATCCCATGGTTCTCTAACTAGACTTTGCAAGTAGATCTCTCAGCCTTAATCTCTACTAGTGACCTTCCTAGAATGAGAAATTAATGATAAAATGCCTAATCTAGCTCTCAATTCTCTCAAAGATGATACAAAATGGATTCAAATGCTCTCATAAATGGAAATGATTTCTCAATTTACTACTAAATGCTCTCACTATTGCTCAAATTGCTCTCAAATTGCCTATAATGAGGATGCTTTGCATTCAAATTTTCTAGGATATGCTTATGCTTAGAAATGGCCATATTTATAGTAAAATCCCAAGGGTAGGGGGTAGAGTGAATTGACCATGGGTTAATCCTTGGTTGAGTTTGATCTCTCAAATGGTTTCAAATAAGGGGACAATTTAAATGTTATCCTCAAAGGGTGGGACAAGATGAGTGGATGAGATTCAAAAGGGTAAATGAGAGGTTGAGATGCAAAATTGGAGTGATCCATGTGCAAGCGTGTTCTCAATTCTCATTAGCTCTTCTATTTGTATTGAAAAGATATTAGGAATTTATTAATTCAATCATTTAATTAATCTATCCATGTAAGGAATAGGTTCATTTTGATTTTTTGATTTAAACTATACAATTAATTGATTAAAATCAATTGCATAATTTGATTAATCCT